>REGO01001482.1:43615-68789 GCA_010120015.1 Rhombomys opimus | reverse complement strand
GTTCCTGAATAAACTGCATTGAGAAGGAAAAAAAAAGAAGTAACACTAAAAAAAGAAAAAAATCTACAGTTATTTTGCACTAGTCCAGCTACTCCAAAAGATATATATGCTAAATATTCTACAATATTTTAAAAGAAAAAGCTACAAAATTGGTACATTCTCAAATCTTTTTTTTTTCTCTTGGATTAACTATAAACAATACCTCCAATGAGAATGGCATTCTTTACGGCATGTTTTAAAAATTATCACCAATTAAATTTTTTATTTGGTAGGACTTAGAAACTGCAGTTAAATCCCATATGCCTTATCATTCTAATAACTATCTCAGTTTTGCAATTTAAGAAGATGAGCACTGAGTTAAAAAAATGAGCCTCTCCTTAAGCATAACAACCCTTATGAATAAATATTAATACAGAGCTTTGAGTTCAAGCAGATGTAATAAGATTCTTACATAGAGCACCAAAGAGACAGAATGAAAGTCCATTTATCTATTTTTTTATTTATTTGTGTGTGTGTGTGTGTGTGTGTGTGTGTGTGTGGTCATGTGTGACATGTGCCACTCACTGTACATGTATGGAGGCCAAGGACAAGTATGTGGGGCAGTTTCACTTCCTCCATCTATATGTGGTTCTCAGGAACTGTACACAGGATACTGTATTTTCACAGCAAGTGTTGATGGCTACTGAGCCATCTTCCTAGTGCAATACACAAATTTTTAAGCTCTGACAGAAGTTTTCAGGATCTCATTAAAAATAACCAAATCATGTGTCCGAGATGAAAAGATGCTGGAATGAGCAGTCATTCACTATAGTTAATACTCAGGTCACTGAAAACTCCTTTCATGCCTAAATATAAACTCAATTGTAATTTATGAAAATCTCACAGCAAAAACCTCCCACGGCACAAATTTTAAAGCAGCAAAACCAGTAGAGATACAGCTCCATGGAAAAACCTTTGATTAGCATGCATAAGAATAGGGGAAAAAAGAAGACATTAATAAGTCAATTTATACAATTGATATAGTTGATAAATTGTAATAAATTGATAAAAGAAATGGATACTTTCTACTTATTTAGTACAGACTAATGTTCTAATGTTATAATACAAGAATAAATTGGATTTTGTGAAATATGTAATTTTTGTCACATAATAATATATATTTTAATATGAAAGAAAATAACTTAATAAAGACATACCACTTATGCATATAATTGTGATATAATTACACATAACTATTTAAATGAGTTATGTGACAGTATTACAGTATTCTATTTCAAGACTATATCTCTTGCCATGGCCTTTATAGAATAAAAAGGAGGTTTCATTTTAACAAGTCTGGCTTCTCTAGTTGGAGCCTCAAGAAGCATAGCAAGGCTTTTCATAGTGAGTTCCATGGTAGGGGTATTTTTTTTCTAGGAAAGAGACTAAAACAGAATATATTTCACACAGCCTACAAACTTCAGGAACTGCAAATCTATATTATAGATTTTATTTTACAAATGAAGCTTAAAAATGAAAACTTTTATGTATAAAGGAGCAATTCTTTTATTTTCTTTGAATCAAGTATCATGCTCCACATTACAGAAACCATCTAATTTAAATAAAATAGAGTATTAGCCCCATTAGGATAGGTTTTATAGCATTTATCTTTTGATAGTGACCCTTCTGATTGATTCAGGCCACATGAACTAAAACTGCTACCAATGAGACAATACTTTCAAAACAAACAAACAAAATTTAAATCATCCAAAGATGATTCTATTAAAAGATTATAAATCTGGGGCTGGTGGGACAACTCAGCAGCTAAATCGCTTGTTATTGAAGTGTAGTGACTTGAGTTAATCATTGAAATACATGAAAAGGTGAAAGAAAAGAAGCAACTGATTCCACAAAGTGATGTCCTCTGACCTCCCATATATATGCCATGGCATAGGAGTGCATGTGTGTGCACACACAGGTATAATACATTTTTAATTAAAAAAATGCTTATCATATTTAAAAATGAAATGATCGTCTTCATTACAAGTACATTGGGATCACTGTACTTGATTTCCCTCATAAACATAAAAATGCAATGATCATATTTTTATGCAACAGATTTATTTATAGCAAGAAAAAATAAAGGAATAAACATTCACATCGGGAATGGTAGCTTTTGTACCTGCATTTAAATGAAGGATAAATGCCTGGAAGTAATGAAGAAAAAAACAAGTGAATCAATAAAATGAAAATTTATTCTGAAATTATACTGTTTACTAAATCTAATCAAGGATTCTCAGTTAAGCTACTGATTTTTTTCCATATCCAGGAAACCAGGTGACTTGAAGAAGGGTAACTTAACACAAGAAGCAGCGTAGACAATGTGACTGACTATGATGTGTGGAGAAGAAACAGTCTGTTTCTTCATTCATTTTATGCAACTGTAGACTCCTTTATATACAGGAGTCTTCTTTGAAACATGATTGCCATATGATTCTCAGCCTCACATTCCTATCATACTAGTCACTGCACAATACAAACTTCTCCATAGGTCTCACACACACAGTGCTCTGTGCCTTCCTTCATCCAACTAAGGAAAGCTCAATGGGGACATTTCAAAATGTGTCTGGTCTGTATGTAACAAACAACCCAAGGATGCCACTGGCACTTAACAGGTGAGATAAAAGAATATTGGATACCTGAGAGAGTACAAATGCCCAACCATAAAATGTATGGCCTAAATTCTGTATGAGGTTTAGTATCTATTTATGAAGGATGGGAGGGAGCAGAAACAGTTGAGTCTGAAGTCAAACAGCATTATTCATACTATGAAATACATTTAATTGATGAGTAATTATGGTATATATTTATGGGGTATACTCAATACATGAATTTTATATAACAGTCATTGCTGAGCATATCAGGAAAATCTCTTTCAAGATTATCTCTCCATTTCAAAACTTCACGTCAGGAGCAGCTGAAATGGTTCAGCTGATAATGACAATTTCTGCCACACCTGTACACCTGGTGACTGAGTTTGATTCCAGAAAACATGATAGAAACATAGAACCAACTTCTGCTATAAGTGGCATAGAAAAATGGATATTTAACCATGTCATTCCTTACTTGAAAATTCTTTAACTATTTCTCATGGTTGCAAAGGAAAAGGCAAAAACAAAACAAATAAACAAAAGCAACAGCAAAAAATAAATAAAAATTTAAGCATTAATCCCAAGTTAATCATACTAGTATGCCACATACTAATCTGCAAGAAGATGAGTTAAGTAACAAAGTGAATCAGCTATTACTAAGCTCTCACTAATTATCAGACAAGGAAAGGTACACACATCCATCCGTCCGTGCACACCTCTCTAAATTATATACAATAAAAGCTAATGGTGATTACTGATAATCAAAATACTAGATAGGAGTTGGTCCCTTCCAGAAATATTTCCACTTAAGGCAGATTCCTGACAACACATTAAAGTCAATAAGACTTCCATATAGAATAGTGACAAGTCACCTCAAGAGAATAAAATATATTCAATAAAATGTAAAAGTCCTGGAAGAATAGGATGGTACATGCAAAAACTTTCTAATAAGAGGACAGTTTAAAATAGTGGTTTCTCATCCTTCCTAATGCTACAACCATTTAAGAAAGTTTCTCCAGATGATCTGTTGTTGTATAGGATTGTTTTGGAGATTCTGGGTTTTTTGTTTCTCCATATGCAGCTGAGAATCTTTTTTTTTCAAGGTCTGTAAAGAACTGAGTTGGTATTTTGAGGGGAATTGCATTGATTCTATAGATTGCTTTTGGCAGGATGGCCATTTTCACAATGTTAACCCTACCAATCCATGAGTATGGGAGATCTTTCCATCTTCTGCTATCCTCTTCAATTTCTTTCTTCAGAGACTTAAAGTTTTTTTCAAACAGGTCTTTCACTTGCTTGGTTAGTGTCATCCCAAGGTACTTTATGTTATTAGTGGCTATTGTGAAGGGTGTTGTTTCCCTGATTTTTTGAGTTGGTTTTGTATCCAGCCACTTTGCTGAAGGTGTTTATCAGCTGAAGGAGTTCTCTGGTTGAATTTTTGGGGTCACTCATGTATATTATCATATCTGTGAATAGTGAAACTTTGACCTCTTCCTTTCTGATTTGTATCCCCTTGATCTCCTTTAGTTGTCTGATTGCTTTAGCTAGGACTTCAAGTACTATATTGAAGAGATATAGAGAGAGTGGGCAGCCTTGTCTTGTCCATGATTTCAGTGGGATTGCTTTACGTTTCTCTCCCTTGAGTCTGATGTTGGCTATAGGCTTGCTGTATATTGCCTTTACTATGTTTAGATGTGCCTTGTAGCCCTGATCTCTCCAAGACTTTAAACATGAATGGGTGTTGGACTTTCAGGAGCCTACCTCAGAGGGCCTCTGAAAGACTCTACCTAGCAGTGTACCAAAGCAGATACTAAGACTCATAACCAAACCTTCGGCAGAGTGAAGGGAATCATATGAAAGAAGGGAGAGTTAGCATGACGTGGAAAGGATAGGAGCTCCACAAGGACCAAATATATCTGGGTAGAAGGGTCTTTTCTGAGACTGACACTCCACCAAGAACCATGTATGGATATAACCTAGAACCTCTGCTTGGATGTAGCCTGTGGTAGCTCAGTAACCAATTTGTTTTCCATAGTAAGGGGAACAGGGACTATTTCTGACAGGAACTCAATGGCAGGCTCTTTGACCTCCCCACAACCCCCAAGAGAGGAGCAGTCCTGCTAGGCCACAGAGGAGGACTTTGCAGCCAGTCCTGAAGATACCTGATAAAACAGGGTCAGATGAAAGATGATGAGGTCCTCCCCAATCAGTGGACTTGGAAAGGGGCAGGGAGAAGATGAGGGATGGAGGGTGGAATTGGGAGGGAATGAGGGAGTGAGATATAGCTGGGATACAGAGTTAATAAAATGTAACTAAAAATAAAAATGAAAATAAATCCCCCCCAAAAAAGAAAGTTCCTTATGTTGTGGTGACATTTGATATTTTTGTTGCTACTTCATAACTGTAATTTTGCTACTGCTATGAACTGTAATGTAAATATTTTTGGAGATAGGTTTGACAAAGGAGTTGCGACTCTCAGGTAAAGAACCAGTGATTTAAAGAAATTAGTTACATAGATGCGGACAGACTAGAGAAAAAGAAGATAGTACAAACTCTAGAGGTATGTTAGGAAAAAGAACACTGAAATCTCAAATTTCCCAAACCAAAAGAAGTGAGTATCAGAATCTACAAAGGGTTAGTTTGGCTACTAAGAAGGGCTTTCCTATAGAGGTGTAGAGAAATTTTAATCCAGCAACATATCTACTCTGTCAAGGGCTTATATCCAAAGACCTTCTAGGTCTATGTTATCTGGTTGGAATGCAGTGTGATCTGGCTGGAATTCAGACACACCCTTAGAACAAAGTATTAATTCCAAACAATGAAGGCAAGGTTAGTTTATAAAAAGAAGCAACCACATTTGAAACTGACATCTAATTGAAGGGCAAAGTGACAAATCAGAGAAAGATTGGACAGAATCACTCAGAGATAAGATATACCCAATTTTCATGAGAATAAGACTATGTAAGACAGTGCAGGGCAAGAGAGGGGAGTTTTAACTGAGAGTATCTTACTGGTATCATTTTACAGAGACAAGTTACAGAGATAACAAGCTAGACACAGGTGAAGACAGAATAAGCCAGAGAATGAGAAGGAATCAGAAGATTAAATATATTAGCAGAATTAGTCTGAGAACAGGTAGAGCAATTCAGTCAGAAGCCAAGAGAAGCCAGTTTGAATCAGCCAGCTTAAAGAGGAGTAAACTCTCCAAGAACAGCTGAGTTGAACCAGCCAGTGAGAGTTTAGAAAGAGCTAGAAAGGTTTGGAAATGGCTTAGATCTCATCACTTCATCTGAATAAATAAAAACAAGGAAGGCACCATGAACTCAATATTACTACTTCACTTTACTATAAGCAGCATATCTTCTGCCACTGTTGCCCAATGGTCTTACTGAATCAGAAGTCAAAGTCTGTTCCCCAAGATAGACACAGATGTACAAAGAGAAGTAAAAAGTGTTTCAGGTAGGATATTCAGACTAATTATAAAATCTACTATAAACATTACAAATATTCCATTGTTATTCTAAAGACCTTTAAGGAGGATATGGTCACAACGTTTTCATTTTCCATTTTAAGAACTGAAGTATGCACAACAAAGTGGCGTTTTCAAGGTCATATCAATAACAGCACTACACAGCTAAAGACCAGGTCAAGTGACCATTTCCACTATACTTAATGATTCTTCATAAAACTTACATTAATAAGATACCTAGACCTGGGGCACAGCCATTAGAGCTGCAAAGCTTAGCTGCACACTCTCTCTGACCCCATTGCTGCCATCCAGAGAAGGCCTGTGGGAAGCCCCAGCAACACTCCACATAGAGCCCTCTCTGCCTATTCCCTACCAGTCTGATCCACCTGGGGCACAGCTAGAAGAGCCAGCAAAGCCAGCAGAGCCAGCAGACTTGGGCTGCTGCTCTCTCCAACTCCCATTGCCCTCCATACCTGGGAGGACTGGGGGTCACCAGCAACTTCAACTTAGAGTCTTCCTGAACCTCTGCTGCATATTCCATACCTGCCTAATCTACCTGGGGCACTTCCAGCAGAGTAGAGGCCTGCAGGACCACAGGAACATTCAGGTCCAACTGAGGCACAACTATTAGAGGTAAGCAGCAGGCTCATCCCTGAGCTCCACTGTCAGGCCCAAGGCTCTGCAGGACTTACTGAGGAGTCCTCCATTGGGAACATTTGACCAACACCAAAGACAGACATATGGTAAAGGCCAGCACAAGAACACAATCAAGAAAAACAAGGTAAATATGCACCAGAAGAACCCAGTTATCCTTCTACAGCAAGCCCTGGATATCCCAAAACAGCTGAAGCATGAGATAATGCCCTTAAATTCAACCTTATAAAGGTGATAGAGGCCTTTAAAGAGGAAATAAATAAATCCCTTAAAGAAATAAACAAAAATACAAACAGGTGAAGAGAATGAATAAAACTGTTTAAGACCTAAAAATGAACATAGAACCAATAAAGAAAACACAAACTGAGGAAAGTCCAAGTGCATCAAAGACCTCAACATAAAACCAGACACACTAAACCTAATAAAAAGATAAGGTGGGGGAAACCCTTGAACTCATTGGTACAGGAAACAACTTTCTGAACAGCTTAGACACTAAAATCAACAATTAGTAAATGGGACCTCATTAAATTGAAAAGCTTCCGCAAGGCAAAGGACAAAACAAGAGCTTATAGAATAAGAAAAGGTCTTCATCCACCCTACATCTGATAGAGGGCTAATATCCAAAATATATAAAGAACTCAAGAAATTAGACATCAACAAACCAATTAAAAAATGGAGGACAGAGCTAAGCAATGAGTTCACAACAGAGGAATCTGTAGCAGGCTAGAATCCCTTATAGAAATGTTCACTGTACTTAGTAATCAGGGAAATGCAAATCAAAATGACTCTAACATTCCATCTTACATCTATCAAAATGGCTAAGATAAAAAGACTCATGACAGCACATGCTGGTGAGGATGTGGAACAAGGAGTATACTCTTCCACTGCTGGTTAAAGTAAAAACATTACAACCACTGTGGAAATCAGTCTGGAGTTCTCTCAGAAAACTAGGACTAACTAGATCCACCTCAAAACTCAGCTGTTGCTACCCGCGTAACTGTCTCGCCAGCAAGAACGCACACGGACGACAGGATCCTTCTGCAGCAGGCTTTATTGTTAAGCGACGAATGGCGGGAGACCCCAGGCCCCAAAATGGTGCTGCTTAAATAAGCCCTGACCGCACTTATGTGACGTGGAGTGACGTGTCATACCCTGATTGGCTGCTTACTCATACCCGTCTGACGGCCCGGGGTGGGGCAGTGGCTTGGCGCGCTTTTGCAACCCGCACATGTGCTCTTAGAGGTTGTTACCAGTACAGAGACTGGATGCCGGCGCCATCTTGTAATGGCGTCTGAACCTCGGCTCTCTACACTCAGCTATATCACACCTTAGCACATACCCAGAAGAGGCTTCATCATACCCCCAAGGACACCTGTTAAACTATTTTATAGCAGCTTTATTCATAATAGCCAGAAACTGGAAACAAACTAAATGTCTCCCAACTGAACAATGGATAAAGAAAATGTGGTACATTTACACACGATTGTGTGTACTACTACTACTCAGCTATTAAGAAAAAGACATCATGCAATTTGCAGGCAAATGGACAGAACTAGAAAAGATCCAACTAAGGTAACCCAGACCCAGAAAGACAAACATAGCATGTACTCACTTATAAGTGGATATCAGCCATAAAGTACAGGAAAACCATGCTAAAATCCACAGATGCAAAGAAACCAAAGAGGGCCTAGAGAAAGATGCTGAATCACACCCAGAAAAGGAATTAAATAGACATCTGAAGTAGTTGCCGAAAAGAAACCGAATGAGAGAGACTGTGGGAAGTGCGGGGGTGAGGGACCGGGGAAGAGGAAAGAGAACAGAAATCGGTAGGAGGAGCATCTCTGGAACAGGGAAGACTCCTGTGAGTATATGGGAGTGACCCTAGCTGAGACTTCTAGCAGCAGGGGCTAAAGATTCTCAAGTGGCCACCTCCTGTAGCCAGGTAGGAATTCCAGTGGAGGGAGGAGGATACGACCCATAAAACCTTCATCCCAATTTTTTTCCCGCCTACAAGAAATATAGAGGTAAAGATGGAGCAGAGATTGAGGGAATGGCAAACCAATGACTGGCCCAACTTGAGACTCACCCCATGGGAAAGAGCCAATAACTGTTGTCACAATTGATATACTGCTATGACTGCAGACAGGAACCTAACATAGCTGACCCCTGAGAAGTTTCATCTAGCAACTGATGGAAACAAATGCTGCAGAGACCCATAGTCAAACAACAGGCCAAGCTCTGGGAATTCTGTGGAAGAGTGTGAGGAAGGATCAAAGGAACAGAGAGGATAAAGGACACCACAAAAACTCTAAAGAGTCAGCTAACCTAGGCCTAAAGGGGCTCACAACCAACCAACCAAAGAACATGCATAGATTGGGCCTAGACCCCCTACACATATATAGCAGTTATGCATCTTGGTCTTCATTTGTGTCCCCTAACCATAGGAGTAGGGGCTGTCTCTGACTTTGTTGCTACCCATTGGATCCCTTTCCCATAGCTGGGCTGTCTTGTCAGATCCCCTTTGGAGTGGATGCAGTTAGTCCTGCTGAGACTTGAGGTGCCAGGGAAGACTGATACCCCTTGTGGACCTCCTCTTCTTGAAGTAAAAGGACAATGGGAATAGGGGAAAAGGGCCATGAGGGCAGGACCAGGAGAAGGGGAGGAAGAGGACTGGGATAAGGCTGTAAAGAGATTAAATTAATAAATAAACAGAAAAAATTAAAATACCTAATCCTCAAAATAAAAAAGTATCATTCAGAAGCATAAGCTTCAAATATTGTATTTTCTGATGCTCTTGATTTTATATAATTGTCATACCTAATTTGAATAATATGTCTTTCATAACACCTTTTCAATTAGTATTATTAATAAAAAGCATAAGGACTATAAGGCTGAATTTTAAGAGTCAACTTGAAATAATCTAGAATCACTTGATGTTCTACTTTACTTCTCTTTGCTGTAATAAACACCATGATCAAAAGCAACTTACTTAGTGGAAGTGGAATGTAAAGTTTTATTTCATCTTACACTTTAAGAGAAAGTCAAGGCAAAGATACTAGATGCAAGATGAAGCTTCTCAGTGGTCAGCTATGTTAGGCTCCTGTCTGCAATCATAGCAGAATATCAGTTGTGACAGCAGTTATTGGCTGTCTCTCATGGGGTGAGTTCTCAACTTGGGCCAGTCATTGGTTTGCTATGGTGGAACACTGAAGACTGTATTATCTCTATGGCTTATTTATCTTGCTTTCTTATACAACCCAGTACCACCTGCTCAAGGAAGGAACTGCCAGCACCAGGCTGAGACCAATCAGCAGTGAGCTGGGCACTAGCACATCAATCATGGAATCATGGAAATGCCATCTCCTGGAGTGGGCCTTCTATCAAATCAGATATTGATTGGTTACTCCCATAAACTTTGTGACACAACTGCACAAGATATGCTAATATCTTGTAGACAGAACACCACTGAATATTAAAAAGGTTATGGTTTGTTTGATGTTTATATTTCACCTTTGATTTTGTGCAGAGTATTTTCCTATACCAAAGATGCTAGAACATAGAGATGAAGGCTCTGTGTAGGCACCAAAATGACTTCTCCATGTTCAATGAGCTGTGGTGGTGCTGTCTTCAGCAATGGGGTCCTGTCATCAGTTTAGATACAAATCTGGGCAATAATCTAGGTTGTGTTGTCTACTGCTCTGTAGGGCTGGATTTGTAGACAGATACTGCTTAAATTTGGTTTTATCATAGCATGTCTTATCGTTTCCATCTGATAATTGTTATCATCATCATCATTACTATTATTATTATTATTTTACAATTTATTCAATTTATATCTTGGTTATAGCTCTCTCCCTCATTTCCTCCTGGTCCCACACTTCCTCCCTCTTCCTTCCCTATCCCTCACCCCTAGTTCCCTGAGATGAGAAGTCCTCATCCCCTACTATCTGACCCTAACCTATCAGGTCCCTTCAGAACTACCTGGATCCTCTTCCTCTGTAGCCTGGCTAAGTCGCCCCACTAGTGATCAAAGAGTACAAAACCAACTTCCTGTCAGAGACTGTCTCTTCTCCCCTTACTAGGGGATCCACATGAAGACTGAGCTCTCTATGGGATACATCTGAACAGGAGGTCTAGGTCCTCTCTATACATGGTCTTTGGTTGATGCACCCATCTCTGGAGTCACCCTGGGCCCAGCTTTTTTGGCTTTGTAGGTTTCCTTGTGGGGTTCTTGTCCCATCCGGGTCCTTCTATATATCCCCCTTCTTCCATAAGACTCCTGTGCTCTGTCCAAAGTTTGGCTGTGAGTATTCTGCATCTGCTTACATCCCCTGCTGGTGGAGTCTTTTAGAGGACATCTGTTGTAGGCTCCAGTCCTGTTCCCTTTCTTCTACTGTTTCTGGTGCCTATCCTGTTTTCCCTTCTGAGTGAGAATGAAGCATCTTCCCTCCTTAGTGTTTAGCTTCTGTAGGTCTATAGATTTTAGTATGTTCATCCTATATATATGGCTAATATATACCATGTGTGTGTTTCTACTTTAGGGTTACCTCACTCAGGATAATCTTTTCCAGTTCTACCTATTTGCCTGCAAATTTCATGATTTCCTTGTTTTTAACAGCTGAGTAGTGTTCCAATGTGTAAATGTTTCACAATTTCTGTATCTGCATTCTGCCTGGGCTGACATCTGTGTGCTCTCTTGGTCTACAGAACATTGATTCAGGTTCTTTTGGAGTTTTAGAATCTTTTTCATTGAGGAATCAGATGTTATTCTAATATATCTGCCTTTACATGTTACTGGGTCTTTCATCTTTTAATGCTCTTTCTTTGTTCTGTACATTTGGTTTGGGGGACTTTAAGTGCCAAGGGGACTTTCTTTTCTGGCCCAGTCTATTTGGTGTGTGTACGCTTTTTTATACCTTGATATGTATCTTCTTCTTCAGGTTAGGGAAATTTTCTTCTATGAATTTGTTGAAATATTTTCTGTGCCTTTGATCTGGGTTTCTTCTCCTTCTTCTTCCTATTATTCTTAGATTTGGTCTTTTCATACTATCCCAGATTTTCTGGATGTGCCAGGACATTTTTAGATTTAACATTTTCTCTTAGTGCAGTATCCATTTCTTCTTTCTTGTTGTCAGTACCTGAGATTGTTTCTTCCATATCTTATATTCTGTTGGTAAGGCTTGCCTCTAAGGTTCCTGTTTAAGTACCTAAATTTTCCATTTCCAAATTTCCCTCAGTTTAGGTTTTCCTCTTTGGCTCTTTCTTTCAGGTCTTTATCTGTTTTATTATTATTTTTCACTGTGTTTTCATATCCTCTTTAAGGACCTCTATCACATTCATAAAGGCTATTTTAAAGTATTGTGTGGGGAGCAGGAGAGAGCAATTTTCAGACAGGGTTTCTCTGTGTAACAGCCCTGGCTTATTTGTAGACCAGTCTGGCCTTGAACACACAGAAATCTGACTGTCTCTGCCGCCCAAGGTATGGCATTAAAGGTGTGCACTAAGGTATTTTTCTTATGCTTCAACTATGTTGTAATACACAAGGTCTGGTATAGGAGGGTTACTGGGCTTTAGTGGAGACATGTTGTCCTGGCTGTTATTGTGTTTTTATGCATGTTAGTATTTTGTAACACAACCTGCTTCTGGTTTGCCCAGCAACCTATGATGCTGTCATGTGTCGCAGCCAGCCAGCCAGGTGGCCACACCTGGAAGGCGTGGTTACCTTGCCCCTTTAAAAGGGCCAATCCAACACGGGATCTCTCTTTAACTCTTACCCTCTCTTATTTTCTCTTTCTCTCTCTCTCTCTCTCTCTCTCTCTCTCTCTCTCTCTCTCTCTGCCCCCCTTCCCCTTCTCTTTCCCCCTCTCCCCCCCCATGTCCTGCTATCCACTTTCTCCATACCCCTCTAATAAACCTCTCGCAGAGAATATATCGGTTGTCCCCCTGCTTCATCTCTTTTTAATTAACAACATTGGTGTGTTGCTGGGACAGGACTGTTACAACTGATTTTCTCTGCTCTATCCCCCAAAGCTGAGCCCCAACGTAAATGCGCGGACCCCCTGGGTCCACGGTCACACAGCTGCCACTTGGTGCCCAATCCAGCACAGGGGCTCTCTGAGAGGCATAGCGTTGCAGGTCTGGTTCTGGTTGGCGACTGCAGATGCCCAGTGCAGCCCCGGAGGGATGTGTCGAGGCTGCAGGCACAAGCCTGGGGTGCATGGCGCTGGGTGCTCAGAAGCAGTCCAGCTCCCGCCACCGGAGCGCCAAAGGCCAGCTCTGCCCCAGCTTGGATCTCTGTGCTGCAGCAGCGTGGTTTGGTAAGAGGGTAGCCCGCTCTACCCGGGTCCCCTGGGGGTAAGCGAGCCAAAAGGGACTGTGTGTGTTTGCTGTTCCGACGCTGAGCCTGGGACAATCACGCCACGCTAAAATCAATCTTAAAATCTTGGCACTCCGCTCTGGGTAGGAAAAAAAAAACATCACAGTGGGGAAAGTTTTAAATTTCCCGAGGGATCCCTGTGCACCACCATCTTGGCTTTGGGAAAAAATGGGCAGAACTATGTTTTCACCATGGGCTTTCACATGGCCAGTGCCATCCTAGGTCCAGGCAAAGAGGCCACGCCTCCCGTGTGCTTTCTGGCAGCCCTTTCCATGAACTCGCCCCTCCCCCACGAAGCTGCAGCGCCTGCCGCTAGTTGTCTGCTCTGCCCTGCTATGCACTCGCCCCCACTCCCCAAGCTGTTTCACTTCACACTTCCAAGGCTTTTCCCAAGCTTTAAGAAAAAATTAAATAAATTTTTTTTCTCCCTGATTTCTGTACACTTTACTCTTTACTCCTATATTTTAAGTTCCTTATCTAATGCTTTATATAATTTTCTCATTGGGTTTGCATTTATAAGTCTTAACCATAATTAACTGTTTATCTTGTCTTTTAGGCCAACACTAAGCCTCATTTCAAGTTGGTATGGATTTTTATAAAAATTCAAAGTTACATTTTACTATCTTATGATTCAACCCTGCTTCAAAATAAATTTTATATAATAATAAAATTTCAAAGTTATAAATATCTGTTCAAAGTGAGTTGTTTTAAAATATAAGACTATTAAATTGCTTTATACTGTTCTGCTTAGGGGTTCATTATTACGCACAAATTGTTTACCAATATTTTAAATTAAGATCTATTAATTTTACAGGTATTTATATTAAAACTGAGTCAATTTGCTACATCTCTACTATCAAAAGGTTAAAATATACTTGGTTAATTTTAAATCTGGTTTATATGGTTCTGCTAAATTGTTGGTCTTAAACTTATAGTTCAAGGGTTCATTATTATGTACAAGTTGTTTACCAATAATCTAAATTAAGATCTATTAATTTTTAAAAATATATTTATATTAAAACTGGGTCAATTTATAGCATCTCTGCTACCAAAAGGTTAATATAAGCTTGGTCTTGCTGTCTTAAAATGATGTTATTAATCTGTAGTATAGCCTTAGACTATTATAAGCTATAAACTTTTATATATTAAATCATATAAAAACTCTTGTGCTCTCACTTTAATAAATATATATTCATGACTCTTAAGATTCTAACTTAGCAAGGACAAAACCTAAAGTCCTGGTTGATATTTACTGGTTAACAAATATAGGTTAATAGTCATTTCATATAGATTTATAGTCCTGCAGATGCAAACATGGTCTCATTGCAATTTTTAATAAACAGCTGAGGATGGTCATTGAGTCACCATATAGGAGTTGGTAAAAATTGAGCCATCCTGAAGGGGTCTAAACCTAGACCTAGGTGCATTTGGAGACTGCTGGTGTTCCTGCAAGAAGTTTGCATAGCCAAAAATTCCGTTCTGCAGATGACATTTTGAAATGCAGCCAAAGTGGATGCTGGTCCTGCTGCTGCAACATGCCAAAGCTGGCTGCTGGCAAACTGGCCTCTGGAAGTCAAAATGCTCCCAAGCAGGCTTGTCCTCTGTGCCCAGCCATGGAGATTCAACCAGCACAAGAAGACAGACACTTCCAGCCTTCTAGCTCGTTGGCCTGGTAGAGGACAGATGGCTCCTTGACTTAGCAACCTCCACAGCTCTCGCACAGGTCTGTTTTTGACCTCAGAATGAGGTCCCATGGACATATTGCCAACTTCTGTGTTGGGAGACTTCAGGTGCCTTCCCAGATCTCTTCATATGCAGGAGAACCAGGCCTTAAGCCTAAGTCCTAGAGCTGCTATTTTCAGGCCTAGACACAGTCCAGACTCAAGAAACAGGGCTAAATGAATCCTTTTACCATCCCTTTAGCTAAAGGACAGTAAATGTTCATAGCAGTTTCAACTATGTCTCATGGTAAATAACTAAATACAAAGGTCCCTCTCAAAAACATATTTAAGAGATGTCTTAAGGTTAATAAATACAAGTTATACATGCTTGAGAGTGTAAAAATGTGTCTTAAGGTTGGTAATGCAACTTATAAATATTTGAGGGTTCTAAAAAATGTTTTAAGGTTCATAAATGCAAATTATAAAGGTTACAAGGTCTAAGGTGATTTAAGGTATCTTAAATAGGTAAAAAGGCTTAATATTTCTTCCTGTTGTATTGACTGTCCAGAGTTTTGACCTTTATTAATAGGGCTCTAATTTATTAATCTAACTCTAATACAAAAACATTCCATTATACCACTATTCCACGATTATGGTCCTAAGCTCAAGATTGTAAGCCTCCATAATGTCCATGCTTATACTAAAGTTAAGATCAAGTGAGTTTCCCTTTTACTTCATAAAATGCTTTTGCTGACCTACATAGACAGTAACCAGTCTACAGGAAGACTCATATGAATGTCTGTGAATAGAACAACCTCACTTATTTCTTTCTTCTTTTCTGTGGGCTTTCCATATATAATTGAGTTCTATTTTCTAAGGAACTCTCTAGTGAAACAAAAGGTCCTTAAATAATTAAAATTCAGTACATATATATGACTTTTAAATAGAAAGATATCACTTTTCTCACTATCTTTTGTTCTGTTTAGACCAGTGATTTTTAGACACATTTACTTTTTAGAGCAATTTTGTATTCTTAGCAACATTAAGAGAAAAGGACACAGTCTCTGCTCACATAATATGTAGCTACCCCAAATATCAGCCTCACAATTTGATAAATTCATTACAAATGATGAACTTATATTGACATGTCTTTGCCACACAAAATCCATACTTTACATTAGGATTAAAGAATGTTTTCTAATTGGTTCCTATATGGAGTAATGTTGGAGGTTATTCTAATGCTAATTACAGGCCCTCAAGGTTTGGTTACTGCCCACAGGATACACCCATCCTTGTTCGTGTAAACCTGCCTAAAACATTATGCCTGATTGGTTCATTAAATAGCCTATACCTGTGCAGGACAGAATGAGATAGGCATGGATAAGATTCCAGGGCTTCAAAGAGAATCACCAGAAACAGATGGGAAGAGAGGAAGAAGGGTTCTCCAGGATGGGTTAGCCTGGAGAAGAAAGCATGTGGGGCCAGGAGGAAGGACTCCAATAATGGCATGAAAAGGCCCAGATGAAGAATAAAAGCAAGTATTTATAAGATCATGGATAGATAGAAGATAGAACAACTAAGAAGGATGGCATTGGATAGGGGCTGGGAGATGGGTGGTGAAGTGATTCAGACAGAATATGTAGGAATATCTGCCCTGCCCAAGATAAATAAGGCAGTTGTAAATCTAACAGGTGTCTGTGCAGGTTAAATAATACCACCGTGATAATCTTAGGGCTAATAATAAACATTTTATAGCCCAACAGCCATTTATATTTAATACAACAAAGTAACATGAACTTGAGTTTCTTCTCTTCTTTACATCATAATTACTTTAGCACTGAATAATATTACATTGTCTAGAGTTAGCACAATACACTCAATGTATTATTGATGGATATCTTTGTTCCTTACTGTTTTGACAATTATGTATAAGATTGCTACAAACATCATTATGCAGATTTCTATGTGGCCATGTTTATATTCTTTGAGGAAAATACCAGTAAGAGTGATGAATAAATTGTATGGCAATAGTGTGAATGGGTTTATAAGAAACTGCTCAATTCCCTTCCTCTATGACTATCTTCGTGCATTTCCAAAGTATTGCTGTTTCTGATATTCTTTATCCTGTCAACAGTCAGTACTTCAAATGCTCATTCAATAGTAGTTGTATCTCAGTACTGTTTCATTCTGTTTCATTCTGATGACATATAGTGTGGGAATATCTGTTCACAGGTTTATTTGTTGTCGGCATTTTCTTTAATGAGATGTACACTTAGGTCTTCGTCTGTTCCCTTGCTGAATTGTTAGGGTGTCTTAGATGTTTTAGAGAACAGTGTTTTTAGCATAGGTATCTTTTGTACGTTCCCCAAGTCTATGGCTTGGTTTTTCATTTCCTGTAAGTGTCTTTCATAGAGAAGAAATTATAATTGTAATCAAGTCCAAATGATCAATTCCTCTTGTTATTGCCTGTGCCTTTGCTGTCGTATCTAACCAGTAATTGATAAATCCAAAGTAAACAGTTTTATCACTCTTTAATATTTAAGGACTATAACATATATTTTAGTTTACATTAACTGGTAAAGAAAAAATATTGTAAATCCTCATATGTGATTGTGTAACCTCTAAATAAGATATATATATATATATTGTTCTTTTTCTGGCTATTTTTGGTTGTCAACTTGACTGTATCTATCCATATTAATTAAAATCCAAAAGTAGAGGGCACACCAAAGAGGGATTTTTTTTGGCTTAAATTTTTGCTTAAGTAGGAAGATCTACTTCTAATTCAGATATAGAGGTGGGAAGACACAGGCTTTTATTCTGGATCTTGAGTTGTAATGTCAGACCTTTAATCTGGGATACAACTTCTGCTAGAAGCCTACCAAAGAATATGGAAAAAGGAAGTTTTGCTCTTTGCCTGCTAGCTTTAGAAATATCACACTCAGAAAACAATTGAACACAAAGGCTACCTAATGTGTTACATGATATTTTTAAGAGAAAAACATTCTTCAAAGCTAGAATACAATAAGGAAAAATATGCCCCAGAAAACTACATCATTTTTTAAAGAAATAAATCCCCTAACTCCTGATAATTTGTTCTATCTGAAGTTTAAACTTTCTAAAGAAAACATAAGTGCAGTCCAAGCCAGGCTGCACTGCTGGACTTGTCTTGCAAAAGTTAATAACTCTAAGAACTCAGGGTTGAACAAAACAGCCTCCTCCTTGTGTCATAAGCCTCCAGAACTTGAAGAAGGAAAACAATTTCATCATTTTTCTCTTTGATGTTTGTTCTCCATTTAAAATAGAGGATTTTCAAGTAAAAAATTGCTGCTAATATTATATATCCTACAAGAATAGAAATGCGATTTTAGAAAGTAATTATGAAACTGGGGAATTCTAGGAATTAGTCTGAATGGCAGAGTGGTTGACTGACAGTCAGGTCTAGTGTTCAGTACTGTGGTCATGCTTGTATGCACTCATGTACATATGAACGAAATGATAAATTATCAAAGTTAGTACCATAACTTTAGCAAATCCAGTAATTATAAAAATTATTATTAAATTTTAAAATTTTTAAATTGTGAAATATTTATGACTGAACTTGAGCCATCATAATCTATTCTTGTCAGTTCAGGTGGCCTTGTTTCTGATTCCTCCCCAGATCTCCCCTGGTTATTTGATAAGACAAATGTGCCACACAAAGGCTGAAATTCTACAAAAGCCAGACAATCTACCTTAGCACAAAGGGACATTCTTCTCTCTACCACACATTTGTCCTCTGATTTGGCTTTATCCACATAAACCATCATTTGTGAAACCAATATGTAGCAATCCTTGGACTAAGCACAGGATATGTCACAGCAACCAAGACACACATGTCCAAGACGTCACACAACAGAACTCACTGTGCTAGGAAGGCATTATTGCTTAGATACAAAGCATCTTCCAGTAAGCTTGGTATTTCAGGCTTCATTCTGGGCTGATTCAGCTACTGAGACAGAATTGGACCATGAAGATGCTCACTGTATCTATGAAGTCAATCTATTGATCATTACGTAGCTTAAAAGCCTACTAGGAAGTGAAATATATCTAGAAAAATTACTGGAGAGGTACATTTGAAAACTCTATCTTCTCTGCTCCCTGACCATTTCCCTTATAACTTAGCACTGTGACAGAAGCCATAAGATGCTGAGCCAAATTAACACTACTAGTAAGCTTACTTATAAGTCCCCAATAATCCTAGGTGCTATCATATCATAAAGTAGGTAAGATAACACTATTTCCAGATTTTGAATAATGAAAATTAGTCAATATAGCCTAGAATAATACATTTCTGAAACAAAAATTTTTAGTCAACTAATAAATTCTTATAAAAAGAAGTGGTATGGATAGTGCTTGCCTACAATGTGCCACACCCTAGGACTGACTCCCAGAATCAAATAAATGAACAATTAAAATAGACAATAGTGAAGGTCTGAATAGCTCAATTGATAAAATAGACAAAAGTAAATATGGAGGAAAATTGTGATTCATTTAGCTTTTTGAACCACCTAAGCAGTGAAAGATAAGAGTTCTTATCCTTAAAATTCAAACTGTGAAATATATTTATTATATTTGCAAACCTAGCTATAATTCTGAGCAAATTTTCAAAATCAAGAGCTTCTTGAGAGTGGTACTTTTTAAACATTAAATAAAGGGAAGTAACTGTAACATTCCCCTAGACTTCACTTAAAACAAGGTGTTTCTGTAAGTTCCTGTGTGATCAAAAGTTTCAGCTCTAAATTCACTCTTGAAGGAGATGTAGAAAATAATAATTAAGAGGGTGCTAGGTATAAGTGAATGCATAACTCATAGTTTGCAAAGTAAAATGATTTGGGGAGAAGGCACAGGAAGGAGAGGAGCAAATAATGGATTCTGGATGTGATGAAGACCTTTCCTGTCTAAAGCCTGTCACCAGTTTGTTATTATTTGAGGATTAAGGAAATAGTTAATAAAGCTTCCTGATAGACAGCTGAAAAGGTAAAAATGACATTATCTCTATGTGTGCTCACTTGAAAATTTTCTGAAATAAAATTCACAAACTTAAACTTTCTATTAAAAGTTCCTGGAATATCAAACTGAAATCAGAACAATGGAAATGTCAAAATAAACCAGGATTACATTTTTCCCAAGAACCTGAACAGAACGAAACAGTGTTGAGTCAAGTTTGTTCCACTTGGTTTCAGAAAAAAAAAAAGAAAATATAGTACATTTTTACTAGGAGAGTCAGGAGGGTTTCTTTTTCTACTCTATATTAGATTTTCCCAGGAGAGTTCAACAAACTGACATGTACTTTTATTGTTAAGATCCAGAGATCAATCAGAAGCCACTCACACACTCCACCTTATACTTTTCTCTTGTATGTTGCATGCACAAAACACAACATATACATTTCAATATACTTTAAGTACACTGAGAATCATTTCCCAGCCCTTTGTCTAAGATGTATAAATTGTACCTTAGCATGGGTTATCTTTCCATTATCAATGTCTATAGGAAATAAAGAAAATCTCATTAGATGAAGTTTTATTCAGCAGAAAGTTTCACCCTTTGTGAATGTATTTAAATCTACATTTACATATATTTAAAGTTGCTGCTATGTGACAGCATTCACCTAAAGACATTACACACATAAACTCTTTTGAAAAGGCCAGATAAGCCAGGCCATGGTGATACATACCTTTAATAACTCAGAGGCAGAGGCAGGTGGATCTCTGTCAATTTGAGGCCAGCCTGGCCTACAGAGCAAGTTCCAGAACAGCCAGGGCTATACAGAAAAATCCTATCTAGAAAAACACAAACAAAACAAAAAGGCCAGATAAATTCTGTTAATTATATATTGCCTAGGGTGAGGTATAAAATACTTTTATGATAAAACAAATATACTCCCTATCACTGGTAAATGAACAACATCCAATCAGTCTAGATTACTTGATCCAACTTAAAGAAATCTCTAGTGAAAAATAATAAATAAATAAATAAATAAGGCAAGAATTCTGTGTGTTTGTGTATGTACTGTTCAAGCTAAATATAATTCTAGAAACCTTATTCTTAAGACTTATCAACATGTCTCACATATACTGGAAGAAGCAATGTGTGATCTTTTTTCCTTTATTATTATTATTACTGTCCTGGCCTCAAAGTCATAGAAATTCACCTGGCTCTATCTCCCAAGTGTTGGGATTAACATAGTAAGCCACCGCCCCCAGACTTAGGAATGAGTTTTAAAATGAAAGAATGAACTTAAAATATATATCGCATATGACATAATATATACTATATATATATATATATATAATTTCTGAAGTCAATACATAAAAATATCAGTATTATAAGCTGACATTTGAAGAAATTTTATTATAGTTTTTTATCTTTAATGAATGTAAAAGATTACCTTTTCTTTCTGAATTACATTGTCTAACATTTCTGTAATCTCCTTATAAGTTCTTAAAGTATTCAGTACAAAATTTCATTCAATCCTACCAACAAAACTATTAGTAAGATAGAGATGATGATTAATCTCAAGTCAAAGTGTCTAAAATGTGATCTAGAAGTTTCTGTGAAAGTGATTTTAGAAAAATAGTAATATTTAAATTGGCAGGCTCTAAGCAAAGCAAATTATGTTCCATAATATGAGAGAGAGAAAACTTAATAGAACAAAGAGTGATCTCCACAAAAATTAGAAGTTGTACACTTCTTTTGTACTCAAGCAGGTACTTCCCTGGGTCTCTAGCCTATCAGCCACCCATGAAGATAAAGGGTTCTATAATGGGCATATGCCAATTCTCTAATATCTTTCTGTCTTTCTTCCATCCTCTCTCACTCCTTCCTTGTCTTCCTTTGGCATATATGCTCTCCCATGCCTTCCAACCCTCCATCCCTACATTATATGAACATGCATACACAAAGACATACACACACTTCAGTCTTTCTATATCTGCCATCTCACTTTGCATAATTTCAGTCACATGAAAAAGTTTTCCCAGATGTCAATGACTCATAAGTTTTAAATTGTCCAGCCATTAAGCAGAATGAGGAAACCTCATGCCAGACTATTCTTCTCATCCCATCTAAGATATGAATTATCTTTCTGTCCAGTGTTTTCACATTATGTATGGTATCTATTGTCAGTTTATCAGCTGCCTTCATTATCTGTGCTGTCTGGTATTAAGAAACCTTTGATGTACTAAAAAATGATCTGTAAATGCAAGAATTGTGATACTGGCAATTCAGACATACCAAAGGAAAGAAAAAAATAAGTGAAGAGGTAAAAGATTATGATTTAATAAGGAAAAAAATTGATTGCTGAAGTTGTTAGGGTCTACAGTAAGAATTATTAGGTATAGACACTACATATATGTATATATAATAAATATTCACACTATCCATGTTTTCAAGCATTCCTGGAGTCTTGAAACAATCCTCTGAAAAAACATGGCATTATTACACACACAGAAAGACAGACAGACACGCACACATACACAGAGGGAGGGAGAGAGAGAATTCACTAGACATCTCATTTATTGTACCAGGGTTCATATGTTGGATAAAAATAATAAAATAATAAAAATAATAAAAGCACAGGCTACATGGGTAAATCTTTAAAACACATTAAGTAAAAGAATGTAAGCACAAAACACACTTTAGGCAAATCTAAAATGACATAAAATGCCTTAGTGATTATCAAGGTCTCGAAAAAGTAAACAAGAGACTAATTGCCAATGGACATGAGGTTTATCCATGTCCTAAAATATTCCTAAACAAAATGACAACGGTGACTGCACATCAATACACTAGAGAATATTCAATTGTACATATTTAAAAGCTGACTTTTATGATAGGTGCATTGTAACTTAATAAAAATTTGAAATAATTTTAGAAAATCAACTCACATGCCCTCTTTGTGGTGTTAAACAATGAACAACTTCATCCACCATTACTGGGATATGTAATTTAGCCATGACTCCAGAATCTTTCTCTTCGGAACTATACACCTCTGGGTACCACACAAAGCTGTCTCCTCCAGGTTTTCACATTCAGTATGCATTGCTGCTGTAGTGTTCAATGTTTGGGGACAGACACCTAAAGTAAATGCAGCAGACTCCACAAAGTATGAAAACAATCCTTTGTGCATTCTACAAAAATGTGTATATCAAAGCATTCTGTAGGTCAAGAAATCTACAAGAAAAGATTAAAATATGATGACTTTTTTTCTAATTCTTTTAATGGTACAATACCTGGGATAAATACACAAAGAAAAAATTAAGACTCATCATCTAAGCAAGTGAAGTTGACTTCCTTACATGAAAAAAGAAACCCAAGTGAACACACATATTTAAATGTAATTCTCTATGGGCATGATGACTATAGCTACAATTCCAGAACTCAGAAAGCTAAGGCATAAGGAATATCTGAAGAGGTCAACCTGAACTAGAAAAATCAATTAACTAATTAATTAAATAAATACAGCTTTTTGTTGGCTTTATGAATTCTAAAATTATCAATTTTCAACCCTCATCTATGTGAAAATTAGCAACTCATTTTCTACAATATATTTTCAATTTAATTAGTTCTAAAGAGTAGAAACTTTAAAAAGTAAAATGGGATTGGCTATCATAGCCAGGGTTCACCCAGTCTTCTCTAAAAGGTAAGCTAGACCACCAAAGGAAATGTAAACATTTAACTTGAGGTCTAGTTCATCCTTAATTTCATGTTGTTTTATTTACTGTTCTCACAGTGCTAAATTAATATATTCAACTTATCTTTGAAAAAGATTGACCATGGAAAAGAGTAAACATGGGGACCAGACAAAAAAACATAATCACTTTGTGAAAATCTTATAGATTTCCAAAATAGTCTCTTACAAGACTGCCTCAGCACAACATGGATCCCTGAAGTACACACCAAATTAAACTACAACTTCACAAACACTGGGCATGTTTTGGTACTCATTTTCCCCCATTGCAGTCCTAAAGATTAAACCCAGCTTACTTGTACACAGAAACAATCAAACTCTAAGATATATTTTCTTCCCGTATTTAATTGAGACAAGTCTTGCTGTGAAACCTAAGATAATCTCAAATTTGCTTTCTACTTCAGCCTCCCAAATACTGTAATTAAAGCCACATATCATAACACCTTGCTATATTTGGGCATTTTATAGTTGCCATTTTAGTTTGTCTGGTGTGTGTGTGTGTTTGTATATCTGTTTGTATGTATGTCTGTCTGTTTGTGTGTGAGCGTATATGAGTGTATGTGGTGGGGGATGCTTGCTGGTTGGTGTTAGACATTGAACCATAGACCCATGCACACTAAGTTCACTCTCTACCTCTAAACTACAACCCAGAGCCCCATTTTCTGAATGTGTGGCCTCCTGTGCCCTAAAACCAAGAACAGGTAATACAGCCTTTAAATTTCTCAAAATTTCTTATTTTCTTCTCTGATTTGAAATTCTTCTAAAGGCAGAGAGGAGGAAGGGATACTTACAGAAGCATGGTAACAGAAAAAAATTTTAAAGCACTTGTGTTTTTCCCAACTAGCTTCAGACAATGTTTGTAATACTTCCATGGTAAATACCCAGTTGTCACCACTATTCCTTTCTCGTGGATTAAGAGTTATTGAGGAATACGTCCTATGATTCCATATTCACAAAGTCAAATAACACTAAGTTCTTAACAAGTGTTTCAGTGGAAGGGAGAAGGAGAAAACACAGATGAATGAATATATTTCAGACTTCACAAAATAAAGGTTTTTATCAATCTAGTCTGACTGCCCCCACTAAATCCACATTTTCAAAATACTTGAAGAAACAATACCCATATAAATGTCCACCTTTTCTTTTGCAATAGAAAGTTAGCCATATGTATTGACTAAAACAGAATGGAATACAAAAGTATATAACTATGTTATATATAGGCAGAACATGAAGATGTTACCTTAAGGATAATACATCAAATTTGCTTTGGAAATAATCTGGTGGATTATGTGACAATGAGAAATAGTGAAAATGAAAATACAGAGTGGCTCTAGCTCCGCAGGATCGCCATCAGTGACAGTACAGCCCGCCCAATCCCACAGTGACAGAGAATACACCATATATTCACCAAAACCAGGCAAAACGTCATACAACCTAGATACACCAGGTGCTGGGCCTCCCAAGCTTGGAGAGCACAGTGAAGAAAATCCAGGACTTCCCAGAAAGCATTGGGACTAGCGACCCAGTCACCAGTTACAGTGGGACTTGGCGGCAGGGCAGCACTGAGCTGTCGGGACACAACAGCCCTCCAGTTTATGACTAACCAGGGCCAAACCAGAGAACAGAGAGAGCCTGGTTACTCCGTTCACC
>REGO01001482.1:17440-27964 GCA_010120015.1 Rhombomys opimus | reverse complement strand
TTCTACACCTGAGATTCTTTCTTCCATCTCTTGTGGTCTGTTGGTTATGCTTACCTCTGTAGTTCCTATTTTCTTCCCTAAATTTTTCTTCTCCATTATTTCCTCCATTTGTGTTTTCTTTAATTTTTCTAGTTCTATCTTCAGGTCTTGAGTTGTTTTGTTTACTTCCTTCACCTGTCTGATTGTATTTTCCTGTTTTTCTTTTAGTTCCTTCAACTCTGTTTCTTTTACAGTGATTTAATTATTTCTTCTCTGAAGGCTGCAAACTGTTTGGCTGCATCTTCCCGTATTTCTTCACAGATGGCCATAATCTCCTTGTCTTTAACTTCCTCCATTTTGGTTTTATCTTTCTCTAATTCTTTACGTATTTTATTTGTTTCCTCTATTATCCTCTTCATCAGCATAGATGTAAGGTCATCTTCTTGATTTTCTATTATGCTGCATTGTCCAGGGCTGCTCACCCCTGGATGGCTGGGTTCTGGAGATGCCATATTGCTCTGTCTTCTGTTGATTGAGCTTTTAGGCTGACCTCTACTCATTGGGCTGTTTTAGGTGTTGGCTGTTAGTTTCTGTGCTTCCTGGAGTCCTGGGGAAGGAAGAATCCCCTTGGCCTGAAGATGATTTTTCCTGAAGGAGTCCTCCTCTGCTTTTTTGTATGATTACTGTATGGCCAATGTTTCTCAGGAATTGCCACTGCTCACCTCAGGTGTATAGACCTGAGTAGTAGCTGTGAGCTGTGGTCTTTGTTAAGCGGGGGGGGGCTCTTCTCTTCTCTTATCCATAGAAGTTCTCAAGACAGCTGCCCCACTGCTGGGTTTCTCATTATAAATTTAGTGAGCTGCTGCTGTTCTTACAGTTTTCCAGGTACAGTCCTCTTGATGAACCTGCTGATTCCCTAGCTGTGGGGTTTTCTCCCAAAAGGGAAAGTAAGTCTGTTATCTTGGAGCACACAGTTCTGTCCGGGAAAGTGAGAGGAGCACCCAGCAAGTCTCTGGGCCAGAGGATGAGTGCTCTGCTCTGGGCCTGGAGAATGTGCACCTAGGTTGAGTTGGCGCTTCGGGGCGCCGCTTGGTCTGGAGGCTGGTAACTGAGGGCTCCACTCTGGTCTGAAGGCTGGGTGCCTCACTCTGGACCGGAAGCTGTGTGTCCCTGTCTGGGATGTCGGCTGCATGCACTGCTCTGGCCCGGACACTGTGGGTGCAGCCCTCTTGAAGGACTAAGGATTCCCACAGTTTTGTCAGCCTAGCTAGGGATAACTGGTTGATCCTTGGCACAGTATATGAGGGCTGCTGAATGGCTCTATGGTTTTTGTAGGTCTGAGGATGCATCTGTGTGCCCCAGTGCCCTAGGGGTACTCAATAATGGCGGCTGAGCACAGCGCTCCTGCCTGCAGTAGAAAGCTAGAGTCTAGAGTCTGTGTGAATCCAGAAAGTCTTTTGGTGCTGGGTGTCCTGAGCGTTAGACCTGATGATCCCCCCACTGTGGGGTTTCCTCCTGCCAAGGACACCCAGTCTTTGCTTTGGGGACCGCCGTTCTGTCTGGGGTGGCGAGTAGAACCCACAGGAACAGATGCCCCCCCCCCCCCGTGGCTCCACCTTTCTGGACTTTGCGAACCTGGGCATCTGTCTAGACTGAGTAATTTTCCAGAGACCTTTTCGGGGTGGTGGTATCAGCTGAGTGCTCTGAGATCAGACCAGCCATTTCCCTCCCTGTGGGTTTGCACCCAACAGTGAAACTCAGTCTCTGGTGCCCTGGGGCCCACAGTTCTACCTGAAGCGGTGAATCAGGTGCACAGGCAGCGCTTTGTGCTGTAACCTGAGTTCCCTGGCTCTGGCTCCAGGCTGGCTCCTGGGGCGCCCGTGGAACCCAAGTCTTTTCTAGGGGATGTCTGGGTGACCTAAGATAGGTCCCAATTGTTTCCTGCTCCGTGGGGTCATCTCTCGACTGGAAAATTCAGTCTGTGATGTTGTGGGCCCACAGTTCAGTCTGGGACAGTGACCAGATCATGCTGGCATGTGGCTCTGGGCTGGGGCTGGCAACCAGGCACCTGGCGGAACTGGGATCTCTTCTGCGGTTTATCCAGGTGAGTTAAAGCTGATTGGATCCCCCATCGTGGGGTATCCTCTCACCTGGGAAACACAATCTCTTGTGTTTTATGGCCGAGAGTTCTGATTGCTGGTCACTGTGCCGATCCTGCTGTGCTGCTGCTCAGAATGAGAGTCCTCCCAGAGCCGCCATCTTGCCCCACCCAAAAAATATACATATTTTAACATTACAGAACCTTGGTTTAGAAGGGACCTCCGATAAGCTGATGTGATGTCTCCTCAACCTCTCCCTTTCCCCCTTTAAAAGTCTGAAGATGAGAAATGTGTCAGCCTATGAGAAATGTCTATATAATATTTATATAAAAGGTCAAACTATATGACTGTACATTCACACATTACTTCAACCCATTGTGGAAGTTTCTAGTTTGTTTTTTATGCTCCATTTTACAGCTCTATGGGCCAAAGCTTGAAAATTTTTTACTACTGATTCTAAATCACTTTAATAAGAAAAGTCCAGAATACCAAATCTAACTTTATGTTTAATTTTCTCTTGCCTATTCTGAAAATAACAAAAAACTAATAGGAACACAAACATAAAACAGAATTCTGAGTTTATTGAAAGAACTAATGGACAATTTTATTATATTGTGAATAAATGCTTAGAGACTTTTTTTCAGTAACCCAATTTTTTTATAATTTAATGTGTATGCTCAACATACTCTCTTGTCCAAATTTAAAATCTGGACAGTCGCATAATTAATCATGATGCTATCCAGTTATACCTGTCAAAAAGTCAAAATTGGTGGACCAAAGTTAGTGAGATATAATGCCACTTGTGCTGTTTTTAACTATGTCAGTTATACTCATAATTTCTATTTTTCAGCAGTTGAAGAGCAATGTTCTTAATCTCAACAGTCACATATCTCAATATGTAAAGACCTGTAATGTGCAGAAAACAGAGATATGTCTACTGTTTTCATTGATATGATAATTGTCTACAGTTCTTCACTTAAGGGGTATTTCATTCCTTATTGTCCCAAAATTTAATATATTATTTATTATAGTGGAAATCTGGTTTATTTGATTATTAATTATAACTGTGATTTTGCTATGGCCATGTAAGATGGAGACAGATTTTCATTTGTATTTTAATAAGTTTTTTCTCTGCTAGATTTTAATGTTGAAAGAAAAACTAAAAGCCTATGAAGAACAGAAAGCCTTGACTGACAAAAATGACTGTGTAAAATTAGTACATTCAAACACTCAAGACAAAGAAATTAAAAGGTAAAACTATTAAAATCTCATTTGGGGAATGTATGATTATAAAATGTAGCCTTCTCTTTTATTAATCATCACTTTCTGTTATGTATCATATATGTATATCTATGTACACACAGTTGAAGTCAGAAAACTCATTTGTTTGTTCTTTGTATTTGACACTCTTGACATCAGCTCCATTGATTTTAGAGAATGGAAAACCAGAAGAAAAAACTAGTTAGGTCATCTGTGAAGTTAGTTTATTTTGAACTGTGGTTTGCTCATTAGTACTTGTATAGTTTTATGAAAATTTGTTTTGTTTTTATTGATTCTATATAGTATTATCTGAGTAAGCTTCACAGTGATAGAGAATGATAGAATAATATTTCCTGTCCAAGTTGACCCACTATCTATGTTGAACCCCTTAAGATTTATATTTCTTGCTCTGCTGCCTCCATGGTTAAACTTATAAGCTTGATTGAGGAAAAAGTTCTTTTGAATATTATGGTATTGACTGCTCTCATTTTGTTTTTCTCCCTAAACTTTATTCATAGCATTGTAGATTTCTTGAGATTTAGAAGTGTTAATTTCACCTGATCACTACAATAAAAGAGCAATTGTTTCCTAAACTAAAGTATAGTAAAAACTCTCAAGTTTAAATTTTATTGAAATATTGTGTGCCTGTGTGTGTGTGAGTGTGTGTGTTGTAAATAGGTAGGAAAGTATAGATGTAAGTCAGGAGGTAACTTTTCAGGAGTCAGTTTTTGCCTCCCACTGTGAGTTTCTTAGATTGAACTGAGGTTATGAGGTTTGTCCAGCAAGCATTTTACACTCTGGACCATCTCAGTAGTCTAGAAATATCAGGCTTTGTTCTGGATTCTCGGGCTGTGTTATTTTACAATATCACATGTAATTCTGACAATCATTTTGCCAGTGACAAAAGGCAGTTTTCCATATCTCAGGTTTCCCTGTATGCTGCTAAGGTGTGTGGGCACTAAGTATGCTTGCTTTTCCCATATGTTGAAATCTCCTAAGTAACCATTACAATATTGATTTGTTGTTATTTTATTTGGAGTATAAATTTTTGATATTCCACCAATTTTTTATGTTAAAACATGTATAAGTGTTTTCTTGTTCCTCATTTTTATTGGTCTAAGACAGCTTTTGTTCTAATGTAATATTAGAGTTAGTATTTAATGTTGTTAAAGATGTTAATAATACTAATGTAATACAAGTTTCTTAAAAATTAAACTACCAATTTTTCAAAATTAAAGTGATTACTTTTATAAATTTGTCAATATTAACCAAGTGTAATTTGCCAACTAAATTGTAGCCCATCTCTCAAATATTTGGTATTTTGAGTCACGAGGATTCCAGTTTCAAGTCTAGCCTGGAAAACTTAGGATGATTGTATCTCAAAAATTGAAGACATGGAAATAGTTGTTGTGATACAACTCAGTTTTGGAGTACTTGCCTAGCATGTGTGAGTCTGTGGGTTCAATGCTCAGTACCATAGTTTTCATGGGGGAAATGAGGTGGACCTTTTTCGAGTTGATGGCTTTAAATCATATCTATCGTTCTCTCTCTCTCTCTCTCTCTCTCTCTCTCTCTCTCTCTCTCTCTCTCTTCCTGTGTGTGTGTGTATGTCCCTCTTTCAGGATTTTTTATTATGGGAAGGGAGGTTGTCTGTGTGAGCCTATGTATGTGCACATGGCTACAGGTGTTCTAGGAAATCAGAAGCATTGGATCTCTCTGGACCACAGGCAGTTGTGTTCCTTCCAGCATAAGTGCTGAGAACCCAAATTGAAATCTCGCCAAGAGCTTTTTACTCCTTTTAACTGCTAAGCAGTTTTTGCAATCTTTTTAGCACCTTAACTTTCTCTTCTGATATTTGGATGGCTTGAGCCATGAAATGATCAATTATTGATATATAAAATTATGTATCCTATAACCTTTGTCATTTCCCTCAGAAGTAACAGTCCTAGTATTCTATAATGCTCCTTTTAATATCAGTGGCATTGTTACATGGTGCTTTTTAATACCATGAATTAAAAAAATTTTGTTTTCCATAAAACTTCAATAATATTTTTGTATGTTTTCAAAAGTTAATGGAAAAATTCTAATTCCAATGTACTTGTGCTAGTGTAAAAATATTTTTTTTATAAATAACAAGTATAAAAATCAGTTATGACTCTGCCAAGGAAGTGATATCATCTAATTCATTATGTCTCACCTAAAATCTTTATTGCAAAATTTGTTTTCTAGTTAATTTAGATGTTCTAAATGACTAGAAAATAATTACTACTTGGTCTCTTAAGATTTATTTCTGTTTAATGTGTGTTTTTTTCTTTGTTTTTTTTCTTAATTAACTTACTTATTTACTTTATATCCTGATCACAGTTTTTTTCTCCCTCCTCTCCTTCTAAACCCTCCTTTTCCCCTCCACTTCCCCTATTCCCTTCTCCCTTTCCCTTTAGAGAAGTAGAGGCCCTGTGAATATAGCAACCCACTTTGGCATGTCAAGAAGAAATAGAACTAAGCATATCTTCTATTGAGGCTAGACATGGAAGCGCAGTTAGGGGAAAGGGATCCAAGGGCAGGCAACAGAGTCAGAGAAAGCCTTTGCTCCAGTTGTTAGGAGTCCACATGAAGACCAAGCTGCACATCTGTTGCATATGTATACAGGGCTTAGATCTGTCCTGTGAATGTTCATTGATTGGTGGTTCAGTCTCTGAACTCCTATGGGCCCAGTTTGTATAAAGTTATGTTGTAGTGTCCTTGCCCTCTCTGGCTCCTCCAGTCCTTCATCCCACCTCTGCCACAAGATTCCTATAGCTCCACCTAATGTTTGGCTGTGGGTTTCTGTATCTGTTTCTATGAGCTAATAGGTGAAGCTTTCAGAGGACAAATATGCTAGGCTCCTATCTGAAAGTGTAGCAGTAATAATAGGTAATATGTCAGTGGTTGGCTCTAGGATGGTTCTCCAATTAGGCCAGTCACTGGTTGGCCTTTTTTTCTATTTCTGCTCCATCTTTAACCCTGAGCATCCTGTAGACAGAACAAACTTTGAGTCAAAATTTGTGAGTGGATTAGCATCCCCATCCCTCCATTGGAAGGCTGCCTGATTGCAGGAGGGGACCATTGCAGGTTCCATATTCCCTGTTGCTAAGACTTTTGGCTAGGGTCTCCCTCATTGATTCCTGGGAATTTCCCTTGTCCTAGGTTTCTAGCTTGTCTCAGAGCTGCCCCTCCCCACCACCATCACTTCCAGTTCTCTCTCCCTCAGTCCTCTCCACACTTGCTCTGTCCTCTTCCCCTTCCCATGCCCTCTCCTACCGAATTCCCTTCATTCATCCTCCTCATTCATCCTTATTTTTCGATCTGACTGAGATTCCAGCAGCCTCCCTTAGGTCCTTCCTGTTACTTAGCTTCTTTGTGTCTGTGGATTGTTGCATGGCTATCCTGTACTTTATGGCTAATATCCACTTATCAGTAATGGTATCCTTTTCTTTACAGCTTTTCAGTTTCATGAGGTTTCATTTCTTAATTGTTCATCTTAGAACCTGAACTATTGGTGTTCTCTTCAGGAAGTTATCTCCTGTGCCAATGCATTCAAGGCTCTTCCCTAATTTGTCTAATATTAGATTTAGTGTATCTGGTTTTGTGTTGAAGTCTTTGATCCACTTGGACTTCGCCTCTGTGCAAGGTGACAAATGTGGATTTATTTTCATTCTTCTGCATGTAGACATCCAGTTAGACAATCAACATCTATTGAATATGTTATATTTTTTCCATTGAATGGTTTTGGCTTCTTTGTCAAAAATCAAGTGTCCATAGGTTGTGAGCTTATTTCTCAGTCTTCAACCTGTCTGTTTTTATGCCAATACCATGTGATTTTTATTACTACTGCTCTGCAGATCAGCTTAAAAATCAGGAATTGTGGTTCCTTTAGAAGTTCTTTTATTGTACAGGATTGTTTTAGCTATCCTGGATTTTTGTTTTTTGATGTTGTTGAGTATTGTTTTTTTAAAGGTCTGTAAAGAGTTGTGTTGGAATTTTGATAGAAATTACATTAAATCTTTAGATTGTTTTGGGGAAGACTGCCATTTTTACCATATTAATCCTATATATCCATGCGCATGGGAGATCTTTCCATCTTCTGATATCTTTTTCAGTTTCTTTTTTCAAAGACTTGATGTTCTTGTCATTTAAGTCTTCCACTTACTTAGTTAGAGTTACACCAAGATATTTTATGTTATTTGTGGTTATTGAGAAGGATTTTTCCCTAATTTCTTTCTTAGCCAATGCAGACGGGCTACTGATTTTTTTTTTTTAGTTAATTTGATAACCAACTGAATATGTTTATTAGCTTTAGAAATTCTCTGTTATAATTTGGGGGGTCACTTACATGCTCTATCATATCACTGGTGAATAGAAATACTTTGATTCTTTGTTTCCAAATTTGTATCCACTTGATCTCTTTTAGTTGTCTTATTATTCTACGTAGAAAGAGAGTGGGCAGCCTATCTTCTCCCTGATTTTAGTGGAATTGCTTTAAGTTTCTCTCCATTTAATTTGATGTTGGATTCAGCTTGCTGTATATTGCCTTTGTTGTGTTTAGATATGTACCTTGTATCCTTGATCTTTCCAAGACTTTTAACATGAAGGGGTGTTTGATTTTTGTCAAAGGCTTTTTCATCATCTAATGAGATGATTATGTGGTTTCTTTTGTTCAGCTTGTTTATATGGTGAATTACACTGATTAATTTTCATATGTTGAACTATTCCTGTACATCTGGGATGAAGCCTACTTGATCATTGATGTGTTCTTGGATTTAGTTCATGAATATTTTATTGAATATTTTTGCATCAATGTTCATAAGGGAAATTGGTCTGAAATTCTCTTTCTTTGTTGGTGTTTGTGTGGTTAAGGTATCAGAGTGACTGTAGCCTCAGAGAATGAATTTTGCAATGTTTCTTCTGTTTCTATTTTGTGGAATAATTTGAAAAGAATTGGTTTTACTTCTTTGAAACTGGTAGAATTCTGCATTTAAACCATCTGGCTCTGGGCCTTTTTAGAGAGAAGGGGTTAGGGAGGGAGACAATTTTTTTAATTTTTATTTTTATATTAATTACAGTTTATTTACTTTGTAGCCCAACTGTAGCTCCCTCCTTCATTCCATCCCAATATAATCCTCCCTCCTTGATCTTCTCCCTGCTCCTCACTAAGTCCACTGATAAAGGAAGTCTTCCTTCCTTTCCATCTGAACCTAGCTTATCAAGTCTCATCAGGACTGGCTACAGTGTCCTTCTCTGTGGCCTGGCAAGGCTGCTCCTTCCTCGGGGGTGGGCAAGGGAGTCAAAGAGCCAGCCATTGAGTTCATGTCAGACACAGTCCCTGTTCCCTTTACTAGGGAGCCCACATTAATACTAAGCTGCCATGGGCTACGTCTGAGCAGGGTTTCTAGGATACATGATCCTTGGTTGGAGAATCAGTCTCAGAGAAGACCCTTCTGCCCAGATATATTTGATCCTTGTGAAGCTCCTGTTCTCTCCAGGTCTTACTAACTCTCCCTTCTTTCATATGATTCCCTGCACTCTGCCCAAGGTTTGGTTATGAGTGTCAGCATCTGCCTTAATACAATACGAGGTAGAGTCTTTCAGAAGCCCTCTATGGTAGGCTCCTACCCTGTTTCTTTTTTTCTCCTATTTCCAATGTCCATCCCATTTATCTTTCTAAGTGAGGACTGACCATCTTACCCTGGGTCCTCCTTTTTGTTTAGCTTCTTTAGATGTACAGATTTTAGTATGTTTATTCTATCTCTTAGGTCTAGTATTAACTTACAAGTGAGATTATACCATGTGTATCTTTCTGCTTCTGGGATACCTCACTCTGAATGATCTTTTCTAGATCCCACAATTTACCTGCAAATTTCATGATTTCCTTGTTTTTAATTGCTGAGTTATATTCCATTGTGTAAATGTACCACAATTTCTGTATCCATTCCTCTGTTGAGGGATATCTGGGTTGTTTCCAGGTTCTGGCTATTATGAATAAAACTGTTACAAACATGGTTGAACAAATGTCCTTGTGTACTTGAACATATTTTGGATATATGCCTGGGAGTGGTATACCTGGATCTTGAGGAAGGACTATTTCTACTTCTCTGAGAAATCACCAGATTAATTTCCAAACTGGTTGTACAAATTTACATTCCCACCAGAAATAGAGGAGGGTTCCCCTTTCTCCACAACCTCTCTAGCATGTGTTGTCACTTTAGTTTTTGATCTTAGCCATTCTGATAGTTGTAAGGTGAACTCTCAGGGTCAGTTTGATTTGCATCTCCCTGATGGCTAAGGATGTTGAACATTTCTTTAGGTGTTTCTCTGCCATTCTATATTCCTCTACAGAGAATTCTCTGTTTAGCTCTGTACCCCATTTTTTAATTGGATTACTTGATTTGTTGCTTTTTAACTTCTTGAGTTATTCATATATTCTGAATATTACTCCTCTGTCAGATATACAGTTGGTGAAGATCCTTTCCCATTTTCTAGGTTGTTGTTTTCTTCTGAGGACAGTGTCTTTTACTTTACAGAAGCTTTTCAGTTTCATGAGGTTACATATATTAGAACCTGTGCTGTTGGTATTCTGTTCAGGAGGTTGTCCCCTGTGCCAATGAGTTCTAGGCTCTTCCCCAGTTTTTCTACTAACCAATTTAGTGTGTCTTGGTTTATGTTGAGGTCTTTGATCCACTTGGAATTTAACGTTGTGCATGGTGATAAATAAATAAGGATCTATTTTCAATTTTCAGCATGTATACATCCAGTTGAACCAGCACCATTTGTTAAAGATCCTGTCTTTTTTTCATTGAATGGTTTTGGCTTCTTTGTAAAAAATCAAGTATTCATAGGTGTGTGGGTTTATTTTTGGGTCTTCTATTCAGTTTCATTGATCCACCATTCTGTTTCTATGCCAATATCATGCAGTTTTTATTACTGTTGCTTTGTAGTACAGCTTGAGATGAGAGATGGAGATTCCTCCAGACGATCTGCTGCAGTACAGGATCGTTTTGACAATTCTAAGTTTTTTTGTTTTTCCATATGAAGTTGAGAATTTTTCTTTCAAGGTCTGTAAAGAAGTGTGTTGGTATTTTGATGAGAATTGCATTGATTATGTAGATTGCTTTTGGCAGAATGGCCATTTTCTTTTTTTATTTATTTT
>REGO01001481.1:39539-65657 GCA_010120015.1 Rhombomys opimus | reverse complement strand
AACCATAACGCTAACCCTTACTCTAACCCTACTACAAACCTAACTCTAACCCTAACCCTAACTCTAACTCTAGCAAAATACTAACACTAACCCTAACCATAGCATTACCCTAATCCTAAACCTAACCCTAACCTAACAAAACACAAGTCTTAACCCTAATCCTAACTCAAATCCTAACCCTAACCCAAGCACAAACCTAACTCTAAACTTAACTCTAATCCTAACCCAAGTCCTACCCCTAACCATAGAAGAACCCTAACCCTGACCCTAACCCTAACTCTAACCCAGCACAACAATAACCCTAACTATAACTCTAACCCTAAACACAGCACAACCATAACCTTAACCCTAAAATTAACATTAAACCTAACCCTATCTGTAACCCTAACACGAACTCCAAACCAAGATAAACCCTAAACATAACCCTAACCTGAATCCTAGTTATATCACAACTCTAATACTAAAATTAACCCTAACCCTAACCTTATTGCTAGCACAACCCTAACCATAACCCTAACCCTAGCATAACCCTACCCCTAACACTAACCCTACCACTAACCCTAGCACAAACCTAACCGTAACCCTAACCCTATCTCTAACCCTAACAAAACCCTAACCCTAACCCTATCCCTATCCTAACCCCAACCCTAATTTTAGCAAAAAGCTAACAATAACTCTAAACCTAACCCTAAATTTAACCTACCACAAACCTAATTCTAACCCTAACCCTAACAGTACCACAATCCTAACCCTAACTCTAACCCTAGCAGAACCCTAAACCTAACATTAACCATAACCCTATCACAACCCTAATCCTAAACCTAACCATAACAAAACACTAACCTTACCCTAACCCTAATTCAAACCTTAACCCTAATGGTAGCACAAACCTAACCTTAATCCTAACCCTAACCCTAACCCAAACCCTGCCCCTAACCCTAACCCTGACCATAACCCTAACTCTAACCATAAACCTAGCACAACCTTAACCTTAACCTTAAATTTAACATTAAAACTAACCCTCTCTGTAACCCTAACCCTAACCCAAGATAAACCCTAAACTTAACCCTAACCTAAATCCTAACTATATCACAACCTTAATTCTAAAACAAACCCTAACTCTTACAGAACCCTAAACTTAAACCTAACCCTAACCAAACACTAACCTTAATCCTAACACTAACCCTAGCAGTACCCTAACCCTAAACCTAGCACAACCCTAATGCTAACACTAACCATAGCACAACCCTAACACTAACCATAGCACAACCCTAACCCTAACCCTAGCACAACCCTAACCCTAACCCTAGCACAACCCTAACCCAAACACTAAACCTGCCACTAAACCTAGCACAACCCTAACTGTAACCTTAACTTTATCCTTAACCCTAGCAAAACCCTAACCCTAACCGTAAACTTAACCTAGCAAAATGCTACTACTAACCCTAACAATAACCATACCCCTAGCACAACTCTAACTCTTAGCCTAACCCTAGAACAACCATAATCATAACCCTAACCCTAACCCAAACACTACCCTAACCCTAAAAATATTTCTAACCCTAACGAAGCCCTAACCTTAATCCTAACCATCACCCTAGCACAATCAAAAACCTAACCCTAACCCTTTCAGAACCCTAACTGTAACCTTAACCCTAACCATAGCACAACTGTAACACTAAACCTACCCCTAACCCTAACAATAGCACAACCCTAAGCGTAATCTTAAACCTAACACTAACCTAAACGTAGCACAACCCTAACCCTAACTCTAACCCTAGCACAACCCTAACATTAATGCTAACATTAAATTTAACCCTAACCCTAACCTTAACCCTAAACCTAGCACCACCCTAATGCTAACCCTAACCATATCAAAACCCTAAACCTAAATGTAACCCTAACAAAACACTAACCCTAACCGTAATCCTAACTGTAAACCTAGCACAAACCTTACCCTAACCGTAACCCTAACTCTAGCACAACCTAACCATAATTCTAACCCTAACCCTAGAACAACCCTAACCCTAAACCTAAGCCTAAACCTAGCCCTAGCCCTAACCCTAGCACAACCCTAACAGTCACATTTACCCTCATTCCGCACCCTAATCGTAACCCTAGCAGAACCCTAATATTAACCTAAACCCTAACCAACACAACCCTAACCCTAACCCTAAACTAAACTTGATACTTACCCAAACCCTAACCCTATCCCTAACTCTAATGTTAGCACAACCCTAACCATAAACACAGCACAAACATAACCCTAACACAAACCCTAATCCTAGCATAATCCTAAACCTAACTGTACCCCAACACTAAACCTAGCACAACCCAAACCCTAACCCTAATATTAAACCTAACTATAACCCTAACCCTAACCCTAACCCTAAACCTAAACCTAGCACCACCTAAACCCTAATCCTAACCATTGCTCAACAGTAAGCCTATCCCTAACCATAACCCTATCATGACCTTAACCCTAAACCTAATCTAAACAAAACATTAATCTTAACCCTAACCCTAAACTTAGAACAACCCTAACCCTAAGCATAACCATACCCCTAACTCTAACAATAGCACAAACCCAACCTTAACTCTAAACCTAGCCCTAAACTTAAGATTAGTACAACCATAACCATAACTGTAACACAACCCTAATCCTAAATCTAACCCTAGCACAACCATAAATCTAACCCAAACCTTAACCCTACCCTAAAACAACTCTCACCCTAACCATAACCATAACCATAACCATAACCATAACCATAACCATAACCATAACCATAACACTAGCACAACACTAACCTTAACAAAACCTAACCCTAACCATAACCCTAGCAGAACCTAAACCCTAACCCTAACCCTAACTCTAACCCTAGCTTAACCCCAACCCTAAACTTAACCCTAACTCTAACCCTAGCAGAACCCAAATTCTAATCCTAAACTAACCCTAACCTTAAACCTAGCACAACCCTAAACCTAAGCATAACTGTAACCCTAACTCTAACAATAGCACAACCTCAACACTAACCCTAACCCTAACACAACCTTAACCCTAACCTAACTATAACTATAACCCTAGCACAACCCTAACCCTAAACATAAACCTAACTCTAACAATAACCCTAACCCTAGCACAACTCTAACTCTAACCCTAACCCTAAAACCATAATCATAACCCTAACCCTAACCCAAACACTACCCTAACCCTAAATATATCCCTAACCCTAACAAAACCCTAATCTTAATCCTAACCTAACCCTAACCATTTCAGAACCCTAATGCTAACCCTAACCATAGCACAACCATAACACTAAACCTAACCCTAACCCTAACCCTAACAGTAGCACAACCCTAACCATAACAAACCTAACACTAACCTAAATCTAGCACAACCTTAATCCTAATGCTAACTATAACACATCCCTGACCCTAACCCTAACTCTAACATTTGTACAACCTTAATCCTAGTGTTAAACCTAACCCTAATACGAGCACAACCCTAACCCTAACCCTAACACTAACCTAAACCTACCACAAGCCTAACCTTAACTCTAACCCTAGCACAACCAAAAATCTAAACTGAAACTTAACCCTATCCCTAACAACCATAACCCAAACCCCAACCATAACCACAACACTAGCAGAACCCTAACCCTAAACCTAACCGTAACCCTAACCTAGCACAACCCTAAACCTAGAACAACCCTAACCCTAGAACAACCCTAACCCTAATCCTAACCCTAACCCTAGCACAACCCTAACACTCACATTCATGATCACTCTGCACCCTTACCCTAACCCTAGCAGAACCCTAATACTAACTAAAACCCTAACCCTAACACTAAACTAAACTTAATCTTTACCCTAACCCTAACCCTATCTGTAACTCTAATGCCAGCACAACCCTAACCCTAACCTTAACCATAGCACAACCGTAACCCTAAAACAAACCCTAACCTTAGCATAACCCTAACCCTAACAGTACCCTTAATACTAAACCTAGCACATCCTAACCTTAACCTTAACCCTAGCAAAACCCTAACCCTAACCTTCAACCTAACCCTAACATTAAACCTAACCCAAAATGTAACCATAACCATAACCCTAAACCTAGCACTATCCTAACCCTATTCCTAACCATAGCTCAACTGTAACCCTAACCCTAACCCTAACCCTATCACAACACTAACCCTAAACCTAACCTAAACAAAACACTAACCTTAACCCTAACCCTTAACCATATCCTTAACACAATCCTATCAGTAAGGCAAACCTAACCCTAAGCCTAGCTCTCCTCTAAATCTCAAGCAAACTCTAAAACTAACCCTAGCACAAGGCTAACCCTAACCCTAAACAAACCCTAACCCTTAACCTAGGACACCCTAACCCTAAACATAACCATAACCCTAACTCTAACAATAGCACAACCCCAACCCTAACTCTAAACCAAACCCTAAACCTAAGACTAGCACAACCCTAACCATAACTATAGCATAACCCTAACAACCCTAACCCTCACTCTAAAACTAGCAGAACCCAAACCCTAACCCTAAGCTAACCCCAACCCTAAACCTAGCACAAACCTAACCCTAAGCATAACCATAACCATAACTCTAACCCTAGCACAACCATAAATCTAACTCAAACCTTAACCCTAACCCTAACACAACCCTAACCTAAACATAATCTTAACCCTAGCATAACCCTAACCTTAACCCTTAAACTAACCCTAACAATAACCCTAACCCTAGCACAATTCTAACTCTAACCCTAACCCTAGAACAACTATAATCATAACCCTAACCCAAACACTAAAATTATCCCTAACCCTAACAAAATCACAACCTTAATCCTAACCTAACCCTAACCCTTTCAGAACCCTAACCCTAACCATAGCACAACTGTAACACTAACCCTAACCCTAACCCTAACGTTAAACCTAACCCTAACCATAATCCTAACCTAAACATAGTATCACCCTAATGGTAACCCTAATCCTAACCATAGCTCAAGCCAAAGCCTAAGCCTAATCCTATCACAACCCTAACCCTAACAAAACACTAACCTTAACCCTAACCCTAACTGTAAACCTAGCACAAACCTTACCCTAACCATAACCTTAACCCTAGCACAACCTTAACCCTAACAATAGCACAACCCTAACCCTATCTCTAACTCTAACCCTAACCATAACCCTAACCCTTGAACAACCCTAACCCTAAATCTAACTCTAAACATTATTCTAACCCTAACCCTACCACAAACCTAACCCTAATCCTAACCCTAACCCTATAACCTTAACCATAACCCTAAACCTAAACTTAACCCTAACCCTAGTCCTAACCCTAGCATAACCCTAACACTCACATTCACCCTCACTCTGCACCCAAACTCTAACCCTAACACTAATCCTAACTGTAAACTTAATCTTTACTCTAACTCTAACTCTAGCATAACCATAACTCAAACCCTAACCCTAACCCAAACTCTAACCCTAGCAGAACCCAAAACCTTACCCCAAACCTATCAGAACCCTAACCCTAACCCTAACCATAACCCTAACTCTAACAACAGCACAAACCCAACCTTAACCCTAAACCTAACCTTAACCCTAAGACTAGCACAACCCTAACCCTAACCGTAGCACAACCTTAACCCTAACTCTAACCGTAGCAGAACCCAAACCCTAACCCTAAACTATCCCTAACCTTAAACCTAGCACAACCCTAACCCTAAGCATAACCATAACTCTAACAATAGCACAATCTTAACCCTAACCCTATCCCTAGCATAACCATTAATCTAACCCAAACCCTAACCCTAACACAACCCTAACCCTAACCTAACAACCATAACCATAACCCTACCACAACCTTAACCCTAACCCTAACAATATCTCTAACCCTAGCACAACTCTAACTCTAAACCTAACCCTAGAACAACCATAATCATAACCCTGATCCTAACCCAAACACTACCCTAACCCTAAAATATCCCTAACCATAAAAAACCCTAACCTTAATCTTAACCATAAGCCTAGCACAATCGAAAACCTAACGCTAATCTTTCCAGAACACTAACCCTGACTAAAACCCTAACCATAGCACAACCGTAACTCTAACCCTAATCCTAACCCTAACAGTAGCACAACCCTAACAATAACCCTAAATCTAAAACTAACCTAAACCTAGCGCAACCTTAACCCTTACCATAGCACTTCCCTAACCCTAACCCTAACTCTAACATTAGTACAACCCTAATCCTAATGCTGAACCTAACCTTAAACCTAATGCTAGCAGAACCTTAACCCTAACCCTAGCACAATCCTAACCCTATCTCTAACACTAACCTTAACCATAACCCTAACCCTAGCTGCCGGAGCCAGCCAGCAGAGTTGAACGGTTCTTGAGTTGGGAGTGAGGATTAAAATTAATAAAATAAACACACAGCACACAGGAAACTTTTTAAAGCTCCAGACTCGACAGCCACAGCAAAAGGCAGGCTGCTGCAGCAAGCAGTGCCAGCAGCAAGTCTCCCGTCTCTGCCTCCAACCCTCTTCTCTAGCTCCTCCCCTCTTTCCTGTCCTCTGGCTCCTCCCATTGCACAACATTGTATCTAGTTGCTTTATTTGTGTCCTGTTTACACAAGAGTTGAGACAGGATGCTTGGAGCATCATCTTCAGCCTTCTTCTGCAGTAACTGTTGGCCTGTCTTTTTATTGTAGAGTTTCTAAGCCAGAGTAGAAACATCTCAGAACAATGGTTAATTTGCACAAGGAGCCTGAGGAAGAGGTGTGATCCTCACAAGCTATCCTACCTGCTGTCACAAACAAAAGGAGATGGATTTGCAAATTCTACCCTGCCTTTAGAGAAGGTCCAGTAAAAGCAGTCTCTCCACTGAGATTTAAATATCAAAGCAGCTGCCAGAGGCACTGCTCCCAACACCTAGCACAACCCTAACCATAACCCTAAACCTAACCCTAACCCTAAGACTAGCACAAACCTAACCATAACCGTAGCACAACCCTAATCTTAACTCTAACCCTAGCACAACCATAAATCTAACCCAAACCTTAACCCTAACCCTAACACATCCCTAACCCTATCCATAACCATAACACTAGCACAACCCTAAACCTAACCTTAACCTTAAACCTATCACAACCCTAACTATAACCCTTACTCTAACCCTAGCATAACCCTAACCCTAACTCTAACCTTAGCAGAAACCTAACCCTAACCCTAAACCTAACTCTAAACCTTATCCTAGCACATCCTTAATCCTAAACTTAATCCTAACAAAACAGTAACCTTAACCCTAACCCTAACCCTAAACTTAACCCTAACTCAAACCCTAAACACACCCTAACCATAGCACATCTTTAACCCAAAACCTAACCCTAACCCTAACCCTAACCCTAGCACATCCCTAACCCTAAGCATAATTCTAACCCTAGCACAAATATAACCCTAACCAAAAACCTAGCACAACCTTAATCCTAACCCTAAACCTAACATTAAACCTAACCACAACCGTAACCTTAACCCTAACCCTAAAAAAAGCTCAACTGTAAACCTAACCCTAATCGTAACCATAAGACAACCCTAACCTAAACCCTCACACAACCCTAACTGTAACCCTAACCCTAACCCTAGCAGAACCCTAAACCTAACCCTAACACAACCCTAACCATAACCCTAGCACAACTCTAACTCTAACCCTATCCCTAACCCTAGCACAAACATAACCATAAACCTAACTCTAACCTAAACACTACCCTAACCCTAAACTTATCCCTGCCCCTAACCTTAATCCTAACCCTAATCCTAACCATAGCACAAACCTAAACCTAACCCTAACCCTAACTCTAGCCCTAGCAGAACCTTAACCCTAAACCTAACTCTAACCCTTAATCTAGCACAACCCTAACCCTAACCCTAACCCTAAGAAAACACTAATTTTAACCCTAACCCTATTCCTAACCCTAACTCTTGCAGAACCCCAACATTAAACCCTAACTCTAGCACAAGTTTAACCCTAACTCTAGCACAACCCTAACCCTAACACTACCCCTTGCAAACCCTAAACTTAATCCAAACCTTAACCCCAGCACAACCCTAACCCTTGCAAAACACTATCCCCACCCCTAACCCTAACCATAAACCTAGCACAACCCTAACCCTAACCCTACCATAACTCTAACCCTAACCCTTACAATAGCAAAATCCTATATTTAACACTTATCCTAACCCTTACCCTAGCAGAACCCTAACTCTAATCCTAAACCTAGCACAATCTTAACCCTAACCCTAACCAGAACCATAACTCTAACCCTAGCACAACCCTAACCATAACCCTAACCCTAAAAGTAGCAAAACCTTAACCCTAACCCTAACACTAGCACAACCCTAACCCTAACCATAGCACAACTCTAACCCTAACCATAGCACAACTCTAACCCTAACACTACCCCTTGCACAACCCTAAACCTAACCCAAACCTTAACCCCAGCACAACCCTAACTCGAACCCTAACCCCTAGCACAATACTTACCCTAACAATAATTCTAACCCCAATTCTACCACAACCCTAAGCCTAACTGTAAACCCTAACCCTAAACCTAACCTTAATCCTAGCATAACCCTAGCTATAACTCAAACCTTAGCACAACCCTTATCCTAACACTAACACTAATCTTAAAGCTAGCACAACATTAACCCTAACCCAAACCTAACCCTAAACCTAACCCTTGCTCAATCCTAACCATAACCCTATCCCTAACTGTAACTCTAACACAACTCTAACCCTAACCCTAAAGCTAGCACAACCCTAACTCTAACCCTAACCCTAGCACAACTCTAACCCTAGGCCAAACACTAACTGTAACCCTGACCTTAACCCTAGCATAACCCTAACCCTAATTCTAACACTAGCACATCCCTAACCCTAGTCCTAACACTAACCTTAACACTAGCACCCCTAACCCTAACCCAAACACTAACCCCAACACTAACCCAAACCCTAATAATGGCACAACCTTAACCCTAACCATAATCCTAATCCTAAGCCTATGACAACACTAACATTAACCCTAAACCTAACTCTAAACCTAACCATAACCCTAACCCTAGCACAACCCTAACCCTAATCCTAATCCTAACCCTAGCACAAACCTAACATTAACACTAACCCTAACACTACACTAAGCCCTAAATTAACCCTAACCCTAACTGTAACTCCTAATCCTAACCCTAACTCCTACCCTAAAACAACAATAACCCTAACCCTAACACTAATAAAACCCTAACAGGAATGCTAACCCTAACTCTAACCTTAAGCCTAGTGCAACCTGATAACTAACACTAAGCTTTAACCTAACCATAACCCTAGCACAACCATATCCTTAACCCTAAATTTAGCATAATCCAAATACTAACCCTAACCCTGACCTTAGCACACCATAACCCTAAACCTAGCACAACCCTAACCCTAACATAACACTAAACCTAACCCTAACACTTGCTCAACCATAACCCTAACCCTAACCCTAGCACAACCTTAACCCTAGCACAACCTTAAACCTAACCTTAAATCTTGCTCAACCCTAGGCCTAACCCTAGCACAACTGTAACCCTAACCCTAACCCCAGCACAACTGTAACCCTAGAACACTCCTAAAACTATGCCTAACACTAAACCTAACCCTAAACATAGCACAACCCTAACCCTAGAACAACCCTAACCCTAGTCCTAACACTAAACTTATTTAACCCTAGCACTCCTACACTTAATCCTGGAACAACTCTAAATCTAACCCTAAAACAGAACAACACTAATTCTAACCCTAACCCTAATCCTAACCCTAACCCTAGGACAACCCAAACCCTAACCCTAACCCTAAACCTACACCCTAACCTTAGCACAACACTAAACCTAACCCTAGCATAAATCTAATTCTAATCCCAACCCTAACAATCCTAATCCTAACCCTGACTGTAAATATAACTCATAAACCTAACCTCTAACCTTAACCCCAACATTAACTCTAACCTTATTCCTAAGCCTAGAACAACAATAACCCTAACCCTAATCCTAACCAAAATCCTAACCCTAGTATAGATCTAACCCTATCCCTAACTCTAACACTAGCAAAGTCCTAACCCTAGCACAACACTAATCCTAACCCTAAACCTAACCCTAACCTTAGCATAACTCTAAACCTACGCTAGCAAAAACCTAATCCTAACCCTAACACTAAACTTAACACTAGCACCACTAATCCTAACCTTAACCCAAACCGTAACCCTAATCCTAGCGCAACACTAACCCTAAAGCTAACAATAGCACAGCCCTAACCCTAACCCTAATCCTAATCCTAAGTCTAGCACAAGCCTAACCCTAACCCTAACCCTTACTCTATCTAGCACAACCCTAAGCCTAACCCTAAACCCTAACCTAAACATAACCCTAATCTTAATCCAAGTACAACCGTAACCATAACCCAAACCCTAGCAAAACCCTAATCCTAACACTAACACTAATCTTAACCCTAGCACAACACTAACCCTAACCCTAACCCTAAACCTAATCTAACCCTAAATGTAACCCTAAACCGAATCCTAACCCTAACGTTTGTTCAACCCTAATCATAACCCTATCCCTAACCGTTACCCTAGCACAACTCTAACTCTAAACCCAAACCTAGCACAACCCTAACCCTAACCCTAAACCTAGTACAACCCTAACCCTAGGCTAAACCCTAACCATAACCCTGACCCTAACCCTAGCACAACCCAAACCCAAACCCCAAACATAGCACAACCCTAACCCTAACCCTAAACCTTTCCCTAGCCCTAGCCCTAGCCCTAGCCCTAGCCCTAGCCCTAACCCAAGCCCTAGCCCTAGCCCTAGCCCTAGCCCTAGCCCTAGCCCTAGCCCTAGCCCTAACCCTAACCTTAAACCTAGGACAAACCCTAACCCAAATCCTTACCCTAACCCAAACCGTAACCCCTAACTCCAAACCTAAACTTAACTTGTAAACCTAACCCTAAATCTAACCCTAACCCTAATGCTAACAATCCTAACCATAACCTAAACCTAACCTTAACCTTAACCCTAACACCCTATGCCTAACACTAACCCTAACCCTGACCCTAACCGTAACCCTAACAACCCTATTTACTAACCCCTCACCCTAACCGTAACCATAACTTAGCCCTAACCATAACCATAACCCTAAAGCTAGCCAAAGCCCTAACCATAGCACTAGCCTTGGCCCTAACCCTAACCTTAGCACAACCCTAACCCTACCCCTAACTCTAATGTTAAGCCTAACCATAACCCCAGCCCAAACCCTAACACTAACCCCTTACCCTAACCTTAACCTTAACCTTAACCCTAAAAACCCTAACCCTAACAACCCTAAACCCTAACCCTATCTCTGACCCAAACCCTTACCCCTAACCTTAACCATAACCCTTACCCTTACCCTAACACTAACCCTAACCCTAGTCAACCCTAAGCCTAACCCCTACCCTAACCCTAACCGCTAACCATAACCCTATCACTAACCCTTACCTTATCCCTAACCCTTACCTTATCCCTAACCTTAACCCCTATCCCTAACCCTAACCCTAAACTAACTCTAACCCCTAACCCTAACCCGAAACCTAGCACAAGCCTAAACCTAACCCTAACCAGAACCCTAGCACAAACCTAAACTTAACCCTAATTCCAACCCTACCACAAACCTAACCTTAACCCTTTATCCCTAACCCGAACCCAGAACCCTAACAACTAACCATAACCTGAAACCTAACCCTAACCTAAATCTAACCCCAAACCTAAACCTAGCCTTAGCCCTAACCCTAAACCTAGCACAATCCTAACCCTAACCCTAACATAACCCAAACCCTAACCCTAACAACCCTAACCCCTAACCCTAACCCTAATCCTAACCCTAACCCTAACCCTAGTATAACGCTAAACCTAAACCTAACCCAAACCCTAGCACAACCCTAACTCTAAACCCAACCCTAATCCTAACCTTACCACAAACCCATCCTTAACCCTAACCCTAGGACAACACGCACCCTAACACAACCCTAACCCTTTCCCTAACACACAGCAGTGTTTTTGAACTAAGTTGAGAAGAAAATAGAACAGTGATATATAGCAAAGTATAGAAGAGTGCTGCAAAGTGTTTCCAAGATAAGAAAGGATACACAAACAGTGTTATGGACTAAGTACAAAAGAACACATAGCAGCTTTCCTGGACTAAATCTAACCCTAATCCTAATGCAAACCCTAGCCCTAACGCTAACACTAACCCTAACCGTAGCACAACCCTAACCCTAAACCTAACTCTAACCCTAACAAAACACTAAACCCTAGCCATTACCCCAACACATAGCAGTTTTTCTGAAGCATGTTGAGAAGAAAACAGAACAGTGATATCTGGAAAAGTACAGAAGAGCACAGAAATGTGTTTCCAAGATAAGAACAGAAACACAATAAACAGTGTGGTGAACTAAGTACAGAAAAAGACATAGCATTGTTTCTGAATAATTTGAGAATAAAACAGAAAAGTGATATATAGCAAAGTATAGAAGAGCATTGGAAAGTGTTTGCAAGACAAGAACAGAAATACAAACAACAGCATCGGGAACTCAATACAAAAAAACACATAGCAGCATTTCTGAACTAAATTTAACCCTAACCCTAACCCTAGCCCTAGCCCTAGCCCTAACCCTTGCACAACTCTAACCCTAACCCTAATCCTAACCCTAACCTTAACCCTAACACTAACACAAACCTAACTATAACCCTAACCCTAACAGAACTCTAACCCTAACCCTAACACAACCCTAACCCTAACCCCAACTCCAGCAAGACCTTAACCCTAACACAGTGCTAACCCTAACCTTTATCCTAACATACAGCAGTGTTTCTGAAGTAAGTTGATAAGAAAACAAAAAAGTCATTTATATATAAAAGTATAGAAGAGCAATGGAAAGTGTTTGCAAGGTAAGAACAGAAACTCAAACAACAGCATTGTGAACTAAGTACAAAGCGTTTGTGGACTAAACCTAACCCTAACATTAACCCTAACTCTAACCCTATCCCTAACCCTAACCCTAACCCTAACCCTAACCCTAACCCTAACCCTAACCCTAACCCTAAACTTACCCTAATCCTAACCATAACATACAGCAGTGTTTCTGAAGTAATCTGGGAAAGAAACAGAAAACTGATATCTAGCAACATAGAGAAGAGTACAGAGAAGTGTTTCCAAGATAAGTACAGAAGAGCTCAAAGCATTGTTTGAAAGTAAATACAGAAGAATAGATTGCAGTGTTTCTGAACTGGGTACAAAAGAGGAAAGTGTTATTTAACACAGTGGAAATGATCACAAAAAATTGTTTCCAAGATAAGTACAGAAAGTGAAAAGTACATTTTTCTTCATTTAATTCATAAAATCTGCTCTGTGATTTTTTCTAAGTTCAGAAGCACTGTTCTCTGTTCTTGTACTTATCTTAGAATTTCTCTTCTTTGCTCTATAACACCCTTCTGTTTTCTTCTCAACTTAGTGCATTCACTGTTTTGAGCTTCTCTCTACTTTGCTAGACAACACTCTTCTCAACTTAGTGTGGAACTCTGCATTTTTATTCACTTAATTTGTAGACACTTCGTTGTGTTCTTTTCTACAAAGTTTGTAAATAGTGTTCTCTGTTCTTTTGTACTAGTCTTAGAGAGTCCTTTTAGCCTTTCTCTTCTTTGCTAGATAACACTCTTCTGTTTTCTTCTCAACTTAGTGTAGAAACACTGTCATGCGTTCTTGTCTACTTACTTCTAAAACACCCTTCTGTGTTCATTTGTTCTTGTCTTAGAAACACTGATCTTAGCTTCTCTCATCTTTGCTAAATAACACTCTTGTTTTCAACTTTGTTTTAAAACACTGTCATGTTATTTTCTACTTAGTTCTACTTAGTTCTTTGTTCATTGGTACTGATCATAAAAACACTGCTCTTTGTTTTCTTCTAATTTGCTAGATACACTCTTCTGTTTTCTTTTAAACATAGTTCAAAAACACTACCATAAGTTCTTTCCTATTAACTTTGGGAACATTGTTCTGTGTCCATATGTACTTATCATAGAAACACAGCTCTTTGCTTTTCTCTACTTTGCTATTCTTCTGTTTTCTTTTCAACTTAGTGTGGAAACACTGCTATGTGTTGATTTCTACTTAGTTTGGAAACACTCTTCTGTGTTTATTTGAACTTATCATTGAGACAATGCTCTATGCTTTTCTCTGCTTTGTTAGATACCACTTTTCTGTTTTCTTCTCAACTTAGTGTGCAAACACTGTCATGCGTTCTTCTCTACTTGGTTCAGAAACACTGTTCTTTGTTCATTGGTACTGTTCATAAAACACTGCTCTCTACTTTTCTCTGCTTCACTAGAGAACAATCTTTTGTTTTCTTTTCAATTTAGTGTGGGAAAAACTTCTCTGTGTTCTTTTCTACTTACTTCAGAAACAGTGTTTGTGTTCTTTTGAACTTATCTTGCATACTGAGTTCTGTGCTTCTCTCTACATTGCTAGATAACACTCTTCTGTTTTTTTTCTCAACTTAAGTGTGGAAACACTGCTCTGCATTTTCTTCCCTTGGTTCATAAACACTGCTTTCTTTTCTTTTCTTCTAAGTTCGGAACACCATTCTCTCTTATTTTGTACTTATCTTAGAAACAGTGCTCTTAGCTTTTCTCTTCTTTGCTAAATAAGACTTTTCTTCTCAACTTAATGTGGAAACGCTGTCATGCGTTCTTTTCTAATTAGTTTGGAAAAATCTGTTCTTTGTGAATTGGTACTTGTCATAGAAACAGTGTTCTTTGCTTTTCTCTACTTTACTAGATTACACTTCCATTTTCTCCTGAACATAGTGAAGAAACAATGCTATATGTTCTTTCCCATTAACTTTGGGAACATTGTTCTGTGTTTATTTGTTCTTTTCTTAGAAACATTGTTCTTTGCTCTTCTCTACTTTGCTAGATACCACTCTTCTCTTTTCTTTTCAACTTAGTGTGGAAACACTGTCATGCATTCTTTTCTTCTTAGTTAGGAAACACTGTTCTTTGTTCATTGGTCCTGATCATAAAAACACTGTTCTTTGCTTTTCTCTACTTTGTTAGGTAACACTCTTTTGTTTTTTTCTTCTTAGTGTAGAAATACTCTATGTGTTCTTTTCTACTAACTTCAGAACCAGTGTTTGTATTCTTTTGAACTTATCTTGCATACAAAGTTCTGTGCTTCTCTCTATTTTGTTAGATAACACTCTTCTGTGTTCTTTTCAACTTAGTGTGGAAACATTCCTATATGTTCTTCTGTACTTACTTTGGAAACAGTGTTCTTTTGTACTTATCTTGCATACCCATTCTATGCTTTTCTACTTTGCTAGTTAACACACTTCTGTTTTCTTCTTAACTTAGTGTTTAAACAGAGCTTCACATTTTACTCCACTTAGTTCATAAGCATTGCTATGTGTTCTTTTCTACTTAGTTTGGAAATAGCCTTCTGTGTTTGTTTAGTTGAACTTGTCATAGAAACACTGCTCAGTGCTTTTCTCTGCTTTGCTAGATACCACTCTTCCGTTTTCTTCTTAACTTAGTGTGGAAACATTGCTTTGCATTTTCCTTCACTGAATTCTTAAACACTGCTTTGTGTTCTTTTCTACTAAGTTTGGAAACATTGCTCTCAATTCTTTTGTACTTATCTTGGGAAAAGTCTTCTTTCAATGGCTGCCTCTTTGATCTCCCCCCCACCGAGGGGGAAAGCAGCCTTGCTAGGTCACAGAGGACATTGCAGCCAGTCCTGAAGATACCTGAAAATCTAGGGTCATATGGAAAGGGAGGAGGACCTTCCCTTTCAGTGGACTTAGAAAGGGTCAGGGAGGAGGTGAGGGGGGTAGGGTGGGGTTGGGAGTGAATGAAGGAGGGGACTATGGCTGGGATACAAAGTAAATAACCTGTGATTAATATAAAAAATAAAAATTATATGAAAAGTATAAATAAAAAGATAAAACTACAAATAAATAAATAATATAATAAATTATAATAAATAAATTATATATAAAAATAAAACTTGGAAACACCAAAAGAAACAGTGTCCTTAGCTTTTCTCTTCTATGCTAAATAACACTCTTCTGTTATCTTTTCAACTTATTGTCGAAACACTGTCATGCCTTCTTTTCTAAATAGTTTGGAAAATCTGTTCTTTGTGCATTGGTACTTGTCATAGAAATACTGCTCTTTGCTTTTCTCTACTTTGCTAGATAACACGTCCATTTTCTTCTAAACATAGTGCGGAAACAATGCTATATGTTCTTTCCTATTAACTTCAGGAACACTGTTCTGTGTTTATTTGTACTTATCTTAGAAACACTGCTCTTTGCTCTTCTCTAGTTTGCTAGATACCACTCTTCTGTTCTTTTTCAACTTAGTGTGGAAACTCTGTCATGTGTTCTTTTCTACTTCCTTCAGAAACAGTGTTTGTGTTCTTTTTTCTTTAAATTTTTTATTTAACTTTTATTAAATATACTTTATTCCTTTTGTATTCCCCCATAAGCTCCTCCCTCCTCCCCTCCCGGTCCCACCCTCCCCCCTTTCTGCATGCATGCCTCTCCCCAGGTCCACTGATAGGGGAGGTCCCCCTCTCCTTCTTTCTGATCTTTTTTGTTGTTGTTGTTCTTCTCAATGCAGTTTATTCAGGAACCTTGAACAATCTTCTGGCCCTGGGGAAAGCCAGCCCACAACTTAAAATAGCCTCTGGGTAGCCAACCCCAGCGTGCCTCGTGGGTAATGCAGATAGGTCCACATACACGGAAGCAAGCCAGATCCTCAGCCTTAGCCAAATATGGAGTTGTTTGTGACAGAGAGCACTTACCATCGGGAAGGTGGAAGGCGGAAACCAGCTCCATCTTTAAGGTGCGGCATTATGCAGTTCCCCCTTTTTGTTTTAGACACATCAGGCAAGAGTAGAGGTCTGATCTCTGATATTAGAAATAATTTGGGACTTTGTACCAATGTTCATTTAGGTGTCATCCACCCAAAGAGCATCAGACCCGTGTTTTTTGAACTTACCTTATATACATAGTTTTGGCTTTTCTCTACTCTGCTAGATAGCACTCTTCTGTTTTCTTCTCAAGTTAGTGCTTAAACACTGCTCTGCATTTTTCTTCACTTGGTTCATAAACACTGCTTTGTTTTCTTCTAAGTTCAGAACACCGTTCTCTCTTATTTTGTACTTATCTTAGAAACAGTGCTCTTAGCTTTTCTCTTCTTTTCTGGATAACACTCTCTTGTTTTCTTCTCAACCTAGTGTGGAAACACTGTCTTGTGTTCATTTATATTTAGTTCGGCAACACTGTTCTTAGTTCATTTGTACTTATTATGGAAACAATGCTTTTGCTTCTCCCTTCTTGGTTAAATAACACTCTTCTGTTTTCTTCTAAATGTAGCTCAGAAACACTGCTCTATGTTCATTCCTAATAACTTCAGAAACACTGTTCATGTTCATTTGTACTTATCTTAGAAACACTGCTCTTTGCTTTTCTCTACTTTGCTAGATAACACTCTTCTGTTTCCTTCTTAAATAAGTGTGGAATCAATGCTATGTGTTCTTTTCTATTTAGTTTGGAAACACTCTTCTGTGTTCTTTTGAACTTATCAGAGAAACACTGCTCTGTGCTTTTCTCAGCTTTGCTAGATAACACTCTTGTTTTCTTTTTAACTTAGTATGGAAACACAGTCATGTGTTCTTCTCCACTTACTTAAGAAACAGTGTTTTTGTTCTTTTGTACATATCTTGCATACACTGTTCTATGCTTAACACTCTTCTGTTTTCTTTCCAACTTAGTGTTTAAACAGAGCTTTGTGTTTTTCTCCAATTAGTTCATAAGCACTGCTATGTGTTCTCTTCTACGAAGTTTGGAAACACTGTTCTCTGTTCTTTTGTATTTATCTTAGAAACAGTGCTCTTAGCCTTTCTCTTCTTTGGTAAATAACACTCATCTGTTTTCTTCTCAACTTTAGGTGGAAAGACTGTTCTGTGTTCTTTTCTACATAGTTCAGAAACACTATTTTGTGTTCATTTGTTAATTCTTAGAAACACTGATCTTAGCTTCTCTCTTCTTTGCTAAAAGTACTCTTCTGTTTTCTTTTCAACTTTGTTTCAAAACACTCGTATGTGTTATTTTCTACTTATTTCTGAAACACTGTTCTTTGTTCATTGGTACTGATCATAGAAACACTACCTTTTGCTTTTCTCTACTTTGCTAGGTTACACTCTTGTATTCTTTTCAACATCATGTGAAAACACTGCTGTTTTTTTTTCCTACTTACTTTGGAAACAGTGTTTGTGTTCTTTTGAACTTATCCTGCATACACATTTCTGTGCTCCTCTCATATGCTAGATAACACTTCTGTTTTCTTCTAAACATAGCTCAGAAACACTGCTTTATGTTTTTCCTACTAACTTGGGAAACACTGTTCTGTATTCATTTGTATTTATCTTAGTACTTATTATTTGTACTGCTCTTTGCTCTTCTCTACTTTGCTAGATACCACTCTTCTTCTCAACTTAGTGCAGAAACACTGCTCTGCATTTTTCTTCACTTGGTTCATAAACACTGCTTTGTGTTCTTTGTACTAAGTTCGGAAACACTGTTCTTTGTTCTTTTATACTTAGAAATAGTGCTGCTTTTCTCTACTTTGTTAAATAACATTCTTTTGTTTTCTTCTAATCGTAGCTCAGAAACACTGGTATGTGTTCTTTTCTATTTACTTCAGAAACATCGTGTTCTTTTGTATGTATCTTGCATTCACTGTTCTCTGCTTCTCTGTACTTTCCTAGAAAACACTCTTCTGCTTACTTTTCAACTTAGTGTTTAAAAAGAGCATTTTTTTTCTCCACTCAATTCTTAAGCACTTCTATGTGTTATTTTCAACTTAGTTTAGAAACACTCTTCTGTGTTCATTTGAACTTATCATAGAAATACTGCTCTGTTCTTTTCTCTACTTTTCTAGATAAACACTCTTATCTTTTTTTCTCCACTTAGTGTGCAAACACTGTCATGTGTTCTTTTCTACTTAGTTGGGAAACACTGTTCTTTGTTCATTGGTACTGATCATAGAAACACTGCTTTTTGCTTTTTTCTACTTTTCTTGATAACATCTTCTGTTTTCTTTTCATATTAGTGTGAAAAAACTTCTATGAGTACTTTTCTCCATACTTCGGAAACAGTGTTTGTGTTCTTTTGAATGTATCATTCAACCACAGTTCTGTGCTTCTCTCTATTTTGCTATCTAAAACACTTCTGTTTTCTTCTCAACTTAGTGTTTAAACAGAGCTTCTTGTTTTTCTCCACTTAGTTTGTAAGTACTGTTATGTGTTCTTTTTTAATAAGTTTGGAAACTGTTTTCTCTTTTCTTGTTTACTTATCTTAGATATAGTACTCTCAGCCTTTCTTTGCAAAATAACACTTTTCTGTTTTCTTCTCAACTTAGTGTGGAAATAATGCTCTGCATTTTTCTTCACTTAATTTGAAACAATGCTTTGTGTTATTTTCTACTTAGTTCAGAAGCACTGTTCTTTGTCTTTTTGTACTTATCTTAGAAATTGTGCTCTTAGCCTTTCTTTTCTTTACAAAATAACACTCTTCTGTTTTCTCAACTTAGTGTGGAAACACTTTCATGTGTTCTTTTCTACTTAGTTTGGAAACACTGTTCTTTGTTCAATGGTACTGATCATAGGAACACTGCTCTTTGCTTTTCTCTACTTTGCTAGATAACACTCTTTTGTTTTCCTTTCAACTTAGTGTGGAAACTCTGCTATATGTTCTTTTCTGCTTACTTTGGAAACAGTATTTGTGTTCTTTTGAATTTAGCTTGCATACACACTTCTGAGTGTCTCTCCACTTAGCTACATAACACTCTTCTGTTTTCTTCTCTTCTTGGTGTGTAAACACTGCTCTGCATTTTTCTACACTTAATTCATAAACATGTTTTGTGTTCTTTTCTTCTAATTTTGGAAACACTGTTCTCTGTTATTTTGTACTTATCTTAGAAACAGTGCTCTTAACCTTTCTCTTCTTTGCTAAATAACACTCTTCTGTTTTTTTTTCAATTGTTATGCATTCTTTTCTACTTAGTTTGGAAACACTGTTCTTAGTTCATTTGTACTTATCATAGATACACTGCTCTTTGTTTTGTTCTACTTTGCTAGATAACAGTCTTCTGTTTTCTTCTAAACATAGCTCAGAAACACTGCTTTATGTTCTTTCCTACTAACTCCAGAAACAAATGAAACTTCTGTGTTCATGTGTACTTATCTTAGAAATACTGCTCTTTGTTTTTCTCTACTTTGCTAGACAACACTCTTCTGTTTTCTTTTCAACTTAGTGTGGAAACACTGCTATGTGTTCTTTTCTACTTAGTTTGGAAACACATATTTGTGTCCATTTGAACTTATCATAGAAACACTGCTTTTTGTTTTATTCTGCTTTGCTAGATAAAGACTCTTCTGTTTTCTTTTCAACTTAGTGTCGAAACACTGCTATGTGTTCTTTCTACTTACTTCAGAAACAGTGTTTGTGGTCTTTGGATATTATCTTGCATACACAGTTCTGTGCTTTTCAGAAACACTGTTCTCTGTTCATTTTGTACTTATCTTAGAAACAATGCTGTTAGCCTTTCTCTTTCTTGCTAAAGAACACTATTCTGTTTTCTTCTTAACTTAGTGTGGAAACACTGTCATGCTTTCTTTTCTAATGAGTTTGGAAACAAAGTTCTTTGTTCATTGGGTACTGATCATAGAAACAGTGCTCTTTGCATTTCTCTGCTTTGGTAGATAACATTCTTTTGTTTTCTTTTCAACTTAGTGTGGAAACATTGCCATAGTTCTTTCCTACTAATTTTAGACACTGTTCTATGTTCATTTTTTACTTAGAAACACTGCTCTTTGCTCTCCTCTACTTTACTAGATCACACTCTTCTGTTTTCTTTTCAATTTAGTGTAGAAACACTGCTATGTGTTATTTCCTATCTACTTCAGAAACAGTGTTTGTGTTCTTTTGAACTTATCTTGCATATACAGTTCTGTGCTTCTCTCTACTTTGCTAGATAACACTCTTCTGTTTTCTTCTCAACTTAGTGAAGAAACACTGTCATGAGTTCTTCTTTATTTAGTTTGTAAACAATGTTCTTTGTTTTTTTTTTTTTTTGTTCTACTTAGTTCACAACACGGTTCTTTGTGCTTCTATACTTATCTTGGAAACCGTTTTCTGTGTTCTTCTCTACTTTGCTAGATATCACTTTTTTGTTTTGTTCTCAAGTTAGTACAGGAACACTGCCATGTGTTCTTCCATTCTTAATTTAGAACAGTGTACTTTGTGCTTCTGTACCTATCTTGGAAACACTTTCTGTGATCATCTCTACTTTGTTAGATAACTCTCCTCTCATTTCTACTCTGCTTAATTCAGAAACATAGCTATGCATTCTTCTGTACTTAGTTCAAAAACACTGTTCTTTGTGCTTCTGTACTCATTTTGGAAACCCCTTTTTTGTGCTCTTGTCTGCTTTGCAAGATATCACTTTTCTGTTTTCTTCTCAATGTAGTTCAGAAACCCAGCTCTGTGTTCTTCCGTACTTAGTTCATAACACTATTCTTCGCATCTCTGAAATCTTTTCTGTGCTCTTCTCTACTTTCTAGGTATCAGTATTCTGTTTTCTTCTCATGTTAGTTAAGAAACACTTCTCTTTCTTCATCTGTACTTAGTTTAGGACACTGTTCTTTGAAATTCTCCCCTTATCTTGGAAACAGTTTTCTGTGCTCTTTTCTTTCTTTCTTTCTTTCTTTCTTTCTTTCTTTCTTTCTTTCTTTCTTTCTTTCTTTCTTTCTTTCTTTTGTTTTTTAGATAACACTCTTCTATTTTCTACTCTAGTTCAGAACACAGCTTTAGTTCAGAAACACAGCTATGTGTCCTGCTGTTCCGAGTTTGGAAACACTGTTCTGAGCTCTTCAGTACTTATCTTGGAAACACTTTTTTTTGTGCTCTACTCTACTTTGATAGATATCACTTTTTTGTTTCCTGCTCTACTTATTTGAGAAACACTGCTTTGTGTTTTTTTGTACTTAGTTTACAACACTGTTCATTGCGCTTCTGTACTTATCATGGGAACCCTTTTCTGTGTTCATGTCTACTTTGCTAGACATCACTTTTACTTTTTTCTTCACAAGTTATTTCAGAAACACTGGTATTTGTTTTTCTGTATTTAGCTCAGAACACTGTACTTTGTGCTTCTCTACTTGCAAAGAGTTTTCTGTGCTCTTCTCTACTTTGTTATATATTACTTTTATGTTTTCTTGAAGTTAGTTCAGAAATAATGCTATTTATTCTTCTGTAGTTAGGTCAGAACACTGTTCTTCTGCTTCTCTACTTATCTCAGGAATACTTTTCTGTGCTCTTCTCTACATTATTAGTTATCACTTTTCTGTTATCTTCTCAATTTAGTTCAGAAAGACTACTATGTGTTTTTCTGTGCTTAACTCAGAACACTGTTGTTTGTGCTTCTGTACCCATCTTGGAAACACTTTTCTGTGATCATCTTTACTTTGTTAGATAACTGTCTTCTCATTTTTACTTTACTTAGTTCAGAAAGACTGCTATAGGTTCTTCCGTACTTAGTTCAGAAACACTGTTCTTTGCTCTTCTGTACTTATCTTGGTAACCCTTTTTTGTGCTCTTGTCTTCGTTTCTAGATTTCACTTTTCTGTTTTCTTCTCAACTTAGTTCAGAAACACTGCTCTGTGTTCTTCCATATTTACTACACAACACTATTCTTTGAGCATCTGTACTTATCCTGGAAAACATTTTCTGTGCTCTTGTCTATTCTATTTTTTTCTCAGGTTAGTTCAGAAACACTGATATTTGTTCCTTTGTACTTAGTTCTGAACACTGTTCTCTGCACTTCTCTCCTTGCAAAGAGTTTTCTGTGCTCTTCTCTATGTTGCTAGATATCCCCTTTTCTGTTTTTTTCTCAAGTTAGTATAGAAACAATGCTATTTGTTCTTCTGGACTGAAAGGAGAGGAGTGAGGGACTTATGAACAGTATATAAACTGAATTAATTAATAAAAATCATCCAAAAATATTAGTGCAGAGAGGGTAAGGAAGAGAAGAATACAGTATAGGAATACAGTAGAGTGTGTGAAGACTGTAATTTTGGGAGTACATTACAGGTCATTGTAGTTCAGTTGAGTGCAATTGTGTTTCTGCAGTTCAGTTTGTGGTGTTCAGAGGCAGGTTTTCCCAGCAAAGAAATTCAGTGAGAAACAGAAAGAAGCCAGTTTGGATCAGTCAGCTAGAAAAGAGTATTGAGCAAGAACAGCTGAGCTGAACTAGGCAGCCAGAGTTCAGAAAGAACTTGAAAGTGTGAGCTTATTCACCATTAAGTCCTGGAAGCTGAGACATTCTAGACCTAAGTTAGTAGATGGAGAGTAGAAGTTGAAGCCTTCAAGGTCCAGATTGCAGAAGATTAGATCATATGTAGGCTAGAAGCTTCCAAGCCTAGGCCTAGAGATATTTAGATAAAAATCCTGTGGGCTCAGCCAAAGACATGTATTTGCAAAGCTTGGGTACAGCTGTTACCATATCCCCTCATCTGAGGAAACACTAACAACATTCACAGTTATCAGGACCTCAACCTCAGAAAAAAGTAGAGACCTCTATATCATTTGCACCTATAACAGTGCCCAGAATATTAGAGGTTGCATGTTTATTAAATGAATGAATGCTAAACCACATGACTATATAATGAAACAATCAGTACACAAGAGTCAGTATAAAATACATGAATAGTCAATAATTACAATAATCACAATCACCATAAAAATAAGAAATAACTTTCATGAGAAATTCTACAGGTTAGCACTGTGCTTAAGATTGACACATACCATTTTATTCTTCATAGAAAACCACTAGGGGTTACCCTCTAGTGTTCTAATTTTAATGGAACAGTTTTCAGTTCAAGGTTAGATGTAAAAGCATCAAATGAATGGCTCTTTTCATCTGAAAGCAAAAGAGAGACTTTGTATAAAAATAGGAAAAACATGGTTCAATATACTATCCTAAGCAGACTGTGCTTTGGGATAAACCTGTGAGGTGAAAGGCAAAGGAAAAAAGAAGAAACTGAGACCAGACATGATTGCCCCTGTGTAGCAAACCCAATCTGAAGTTCTTTCTATCCTTTTTATTGAATTAGCTAATAAATTCCCTTGGTTGCCTAATTAAGTTTGGGGGATAGTGTTACTTTCAAATACAAGCATCTCACTATATCCAGGTAGTTAATATTTGATAACTGCAGGGTATAAAGCTGTTGAATCTCTCTTTGCTTCTGCTACTTCTACATCAAGTTAGAACACCAGAAACGAGGTCTGGTGGGGGTTAAGAGATAACGTATGTAAGTGCACCATGCACAGTGTCCTGCACATAGTAACAAGTCTGTGATGATCTGATACTATCCAGGAAGCGTCTGCAGTCAAGGACAGAATGGAGAGCTGTGACTTTGGTCTACATATGAGACACTGCATTTATTTCTTTCTCTGACTGTGTTTAGATGCTTTCATCCATGGATAAGTATTTGGATCTTTTATTCATGTAAACCTCTTGAATCATGCTGTGAGCTTTTAGAGTGGTGCAATGGGAGCAAATGTCTTAGTAATGCCCAATGCTGTGTGGGGTGTATGGCAAGCTTTACTGAAGCTTGTAGAACTGAAGGATTAAGTTGTGTGAAGAGGGGATGCAGAGGCAAGATCCCATGGGCTAGCTTTCAGGAGACAGCAGGATGAGAAGGGTAAGAACTCAGCTGGAGGGAATCATGCTCAAAAAAGGAACAAGTTAAATAATAAGAGGGGTTCAAGTTTTGTTCACAGTGATGGTTATGGCATTTCTTTTAGGCTCTGTATACAGCCAGGCCCCAAATTTTCTCACTGATTATAATGATGACCAAGTCTGGGAAAAACATTTACAGCATATATGTATATGTACATATACCTCACAGTGACCTTTCATCAAGAGAGTTGGGACCAGAGATATGTATGTTCATGCTACACAATAAACCAAGTAAGATTTTTAAAAGCATAAACTGGAACAGTTTTCCCGAATGTTACTCTTCACTGCACAAATGGTATAGCTCCAACAAAGAAGAGAAATGAGTTACTTAAAGCCCCAAATCAAATAAATAAAAATTGTAATAAATATCCTGACAGGATATAGAAGTAGTTTTAGAAAAAAATTATTTTTTCCACCAAAAGTTGTGTTGAGAGAATAAAGCAAGTTATCACTACTTCTCTCTGAACATGAGTTAGTCATTAATTAAGTCATTTAGAGATATGGCAATAGTAGAATTTAGGATTCTGCAGGAGAAATAATGCTCTAGGCACATGGCTAGCCCTGAGGACACAGATAAATGAGGCATAAATGTAACCATCAGAGAAATGATTTTTTTTTATTACTTCACATTACTAATCAAAACTACTCTCAAATCAAGGTCAAGGAAAATAATGGAAAAATAAGAAAAGGTGAGGTCATTGTGAGGATTCTCACTTTTATGGTAGTGTAGTATCTCTGGAGCTGGTCTGCATTGAGCCCTATCATCTACACAGCACACTAACATATTCCATGTCTGCGGTGGTCCAGCACTTCCATATGACCCTCCCCCCAGATTCATTCATGAGAATATGTTCTCCATTTTCAAGATCTGCAAGGTTTGTATAAATCTAAAGAACAGTAGAAATGTCCCTGAACTTCTCTGAGCCAAACCAAGGAGAGCAAGTGTGTGAATGGGCCCAGGAGTTCTCTCAGCACCTTTATGTCTGTGCACAGAAAGATCTGCTTCCAATTTAGACCCAGTGCCGGAAGTGACCTGTAAGACCAGAGGGAATTTAGGATATTTTTCACTTCTCCCACAACAAGCACTCCATTTATTTCTCCCCATTTGCCAAGACTCTGAAAATAAATATAATACTGTGTGTGTGTGTGTGTGTGTGTGAGAGAGAGAGAGA
>REGO01001481.1:15720-33524 GCA_010120015.1 Rhombomys opimus | reverse complement strand
CTGTATTTTCCTGTTTTTCCATCAATTCTTTCAGCTGTTTGTTTGAACAAACCTCTGTTTCTTTTATTCCATTCAGTGATTTAAGCATTTCCTTTCTAAAGGCCACAAACTGTTTGGCTGTAACTTCCTCTATTTCTTTATCGATGGCCATATTCTGTTTGAGTTTATCTTCCTCTAGGTCTTTACATATTTCATTTGTTTCTTCTGTTATCATCTTCATGAGTATAACTGTTAGGTCATCTTCTTGGATTTCAGTTATGTTGGGGGTCCAGGGCTACTTGCCCCTGGATAACTGGGTTCTGGAGATGGCCATGTTACTCTGTCTTTTGTTGGTTGAGCTTTTACACTAGCCTCTACCCATTGGGCTATCTTAGTTGTTTGTGTTTAGTTTTTCTTGGTTCCTGGGGATCTTGTGTTGGAGAGAATCTCCTTGGCAGAAAGGTGGTTTTTCTTGAGTGATGTCTTTTTAGCTTTTTGGGTATAGTCACTGGATGGCTGGCGTTTTTCAGGAGTTGCTGCTGCTCCCCTCAGGGATAGAGACCTGACTGGTAACTGTGGTCTTTGTTAGTTGATAGGGTTCTCCTCCTACCCAGGGAAGTCCTGAAGACAGCTGCCCTGCTTCTGGGTTTCTTGCTGTAAATTTAATGATCTGCTGCTGTGATTTGTTTGTCCCATAGTTTGGTCAGGTTTGTTAGGGATAACTATTTGCCCCTTGGAGCCGTGTCTGGGGATTGATCTTGGGGATCCCGGGCTTTTGTAGGTCTGAGGTTGGGGCTCTGTGTCCCAGTCCCAAGTGGTAGTCTGTGGTGGGTGGGTACTGCTTTCCTGGTAACAGCAGGCTCTCTGGTGCATAGCAGGTTTCCGGTCTGTGGTACCTATTCCAGGGATATACTGGGTGACCTTAGTATGTCCTCTTTGCTTAGTTCCCTGTGTAGATTTCTCCTGATAGTGACTCCCAGTCTCTGTTGCCCTGGGGCACACAGTTGGAGAGTTGTGGTGCAGCAACTGTTTGTGCATGCTGCTGGAGCCCAGTTCAGTGATGGCAGCTCATACCCACTGGTCTGTGAGATGTTTTCCAGGCAAGGACTGGACGATTTAAGTCAGTACAGTTTCCTTCCTTCCCTGTGGATTCTCTCTCGACAGGGACTCCCATTCTCTTTTTTGCCCTGGGGCACACAGCTCAGTCTGTGCCAGATAGCTGGCATGCAGAAACTGTGCCTGTGTCTAGAGCAGAGCTCAGTGATGGTGGCTAGGACCCGCTGGTCTGTGAGACTTTTTCCAGGGAAGGACTGGGTGATTTAAGTCAGTACAGTTTCCTTCCTTCCCTGAAGATTCTCTCACGACAGAGACTCCTGGTCCATGGTGTTTTTTGTGCCCACTGATCAGCCTAGGAAGGTGATCAGGACACGCAGGCATGTGGCTCTGGTCTGGGGACCTAGTGCCTGCATAACCCAGGATCTCTTCCGGGTTCTGGCTGGGTGACCTGAGAGTCCTGACTGATTCCCATGCTGTGGAGGTTTCCTCTCATCTGGGAAACATGATCGCTGTTGTTTTAGGGCCCAGAGTTCAGTCTCTTTTTTGCTGTACAGGAAATGTTGTCCTGCTCCTCAGACACCCTGTTCCCCTGGCGCTGCCATCTTGTCATCTCCCCTATTTAGTGTTTTCTAAGACTAAAGTGATCTCTACTAATTTAAGATCCAGACTCACAATCTGCCTTTAATAGCTTTGAATTTCTTTCTGGAATTCTTGAGGAAAAACTGAACATAGTGATGCTAATGATTAAATTCTTTATGGAAAGGATATTTTAAATTTAATTTAAAAATTCTTAAATGAAATAGAATGTCATCCCCCATCCTTCTTCTAGCCCTTCCCAGTTAACTTCCTTCAAACCCCTTCCACCTACTCAACTTGTCATTTTATTTTTAATTATTTGATCCATATATGTATGAATGCATAAAAAGATATAAATAGAATTGCTGAGTCTGCCTTTTGTTATTTGTATGTGTATATGGTTTTAAGTCTGACCACTCTATATTGGTCCTTCCCTGGGAGAAGTTAATTTTCCTCCTTCCAGAGTTATTTGTTGTCCACTGTTCAAAGCAGCACCAAAGACATTTATATAGGAAGGATGTTAAGAATACCTAAAGTAGGTGGTTTATTTTGTTTACAGTTTCTGCATTGTGTTCTAATGATGAATTTTATTGTCTGTTCAAATATTTGTGGATGAGATTTATGTTTAAATCAGTAGAAGTTGGAGAAAGAAAATAACATTCTATAATCCATCCAAGATCCAACTAGAACAAAAGTTTAACTTTCAAGAGCATGCAGGAAGTGTAACTCTAGTGTACCCTAACCTGCTAGCTTCCCCATTTAGTTTGGAAATTGTCAAATTTTTACAGTTATGTGAGGGGGTTCATTTGTTTATTATTTCATTTTGTATCATTTCATAGGGTATCACTACCTCAGATTTGTTTCTATCTCCTGTGAAGCTAAGGTTGACCTTGAACTTCTGATATCCCTGTCTCCATCTCCTAAGTGCCAGGGTTATAGGTATATAAGGTTATCATTTCATAAGATCTCTCTCTTTCTCCTTCTTCCCTCCTTCTCTTTCTGTGAAGACTATGTATACATATCCTATTTGTCGTATTTATGTGGAAAATACTAATATAGGGATGAACAATGACATATTTGCATAATATTTTTCTAATTAAATAGTTTCTGGAACAAATATGAGGTAAGAAAATTCTTAAGTGACAAAGGTTATACACCAAAGTTTATTTAGGTGTCATATTTACTTTCATTTTCTTAGCTACAGAAATGAATGGTAAAATGGTATTGTGAACATGATTAAGTATATTTAAGAGATTCTGGTAGGAAATTCCTCTAACTTATCAAAGACCTCAGTCCGCAGTTTCAGATACCTAGTATTCCAAGATGGAAAAAAAGTCAAATAATGGGAAGGAAAGGAGAGGAGAGATAGACCCAAGTATAATGAAAACAAAAAGATAAAGCCAAGAAAACAATTCCAGTAGACAGAGGAAAAGGCCGATGATGTTTAAAAGGTGCAGCAGGAAAAATGATACCAGTTTCTTTATGAAGGCTCTAAATACCAAGATCCAGTGCTAAGATTAGAGCCCTGGAATCCACAGGCTAGAAGGAAAAAACAACTCCTACAATTGTATGCACACCAGCAAAATAAGTGTAATTTCATTAAATTTGATTAGACAAAACAGACTACTTGACAGCTTAGAATTCTGTGATTAAAATATATCCATTAAGAATAAAAGTGGAAGAGGTTGGTGGCATAACTCAGTTGTGAGGCACATGGACTGTGCCACCGAGGAAACCAGCATGGAGCTAGGGTGAGGTTGAGACACTTCCAAACTCTGAACAAATGAATCTTGGGACAAACAAGAGAGTTAGGATAGCTTCCTCCCTGTTCTGTGCCAGCTTGCCCTGACACACATAGCTCTGCAACCCTCACCCTGGCAATTCTCGAGATAGTCACACAGCCTAACACGAGGAATTCCTGTCCATGCAAATAAAGAATCCATATCACCTCAGCCCTTGTTCATCCCAATAAAGTCCACAAACTATTTGACTGAGTATCATCTATGAGCTGTAGTATTTGAGCTAAGAGAGCTGTAACACTAAAGTCCCTGGAGAAGGGATTGTCCCTGCAGGTATTCCCTGCAGGACTGAGATCTTCGAACTTGCCACTCTGTCTAAGCTTCATTTCTTTGGGTCACTGGATCTTGACCAACACTCAGTGATAGCATTGACACCTTTATGTCAATCTCTTATCACTACAGAGAAAACAAGGTAAAATAAAATGGAATAAAATAAGGCAAGATTAACATAAGATAAGATGGCATTAGATAAGCCCACTCCCACATGATTCATAATAGGATCAGCTATAATTGTTTTTTCTAGTCAAAAGAAGAGAGCAGGGCTGGTGATGTAGCTCAGTGATGGGGTGATTACCTATTATGCTCAGGACAATGGGTCAACCCTTAAAGTTGCAACAGAATAAGAAAGGGGAGGGAGAACAAAAGAGACCCTGGAGGCAGCAAGAAGAAAAAAGAAAAAAAAAGGCAACTTTCAAAATTGCATTGTGGGTAATAAATCTAAAGATACTTGATATGTTGTGATATCAAATTTGGAAGCTAAAATGCAGATCAAAGTCATATGTATGAAATCCAGGGGTGTAGACAAAATTAAGCTATATGGAGATACTTGGATTTTTTTGGATTGTTTGTCTTGAGTTCTGTTAGACTTTGATAAATTTGTGATTCATATTGTCACATTTAATATAATCACTAATAGAAAAAAAGGTATGCATTCAAACTAATGGAAAAATTATAATAACTAAGGAATAAAATTCTGGGAGAAAGTAACCAGAAGGTAGAAGGGAGTAGAGACAAATAGAAAGAAAATGTTAAGTTATACCTTATAAAATTGTTGGAAAACTAATAGTCAAGTGTTGATGCTTTAATATAACAGTTATATAGAGTCTGATGTCATATTTATGCTAAAATATGTAGGAAATAACACTGGTGTCAGGCTTCAGATAGAGAACACTTGTGAAGCAGTTTTCAGAGTACTGGGTGAAGAAACACCAAATATAGATTTCTATGTTCAGATAAGGTAGTAAGGACCACATCAGTTTTCTTGTGGATACAAAACAATCAGGAAGTTTGCTGTCTACATGCCTTCTTCTATTTTATTTTCTTTCATTTTTTAAGGTGTGGTATATGTGTGTGGTGCATTTATGTGTGCATGTGATGGCATTTTATGTATACTCCTGTGTACCCATTCTGAGAGGACAGAGAATGTCAAGTGTTCTGCTCTATTACTCACCACCTCAACCCTTCCTCTGTACAAGATCTTTCACTTAATATGGAGTTAGGCTTGCAGCTGGCTCCACCCCCTGTGACACCTGGGGTTACAGGTACACATCACCATACCTGGGTTTCATGTGGTGTTGGGGATTTGAACTCAGGTACACAGAAAGTGCTGTCATACACTGAATCATCTCCTCAGCCTACACTCTATTTTCAAAAATTACTTAAAAAGAACCTTTAATAAAATAAAAAACTCAGGCATATAGAATGGCCTGAAGTAAAAAAAAATGGCATCTGAATGAGAAGTTAAGGGAGAACTACAGAGAAATAAGGAACATCTGTTTGGCAGATTCTTTGTCAAGTGTGGATGTTTTGTTATGGTGCATTGTTTCTCAATCAGAACTATTTGGTCCCCTTAAGAAATTTGGCAGGGTCTGGAAACATTTTTGGTTTTCATAGCTAGAGTCGTGATTCCTACTGGCATCCTGTTAATTGAGGCTAGGAATGCTACTAAGCAGCCAACAGTGCTCAGGACAGTTCCACCTAACAAATAATAATCGGGTCTAAGATGTCAATCCAGTTGAGCTTGGGAGACTCTGAGGTAATGTATACATTTATTTCACCCCCGTCAAATTGAATTCTCTAGTTCTACATAAAAGGTGTTTACATCATTGTAACACTGAGAGTTCTGAGAAGGAATATGCAACAACAACAAAAAGAACACTCACTGAATAACCACATAATCAAGAAAACTTGGCAGTGAAGGATGGAAGGAAGTACACATTTCAAACAACTTAGATATATCACTAAAATCAGGATTTTCTATGGACAGGATTGATAGCTCAGTGGTAAAGATCACTTTCTGGTCTTGTCCTTCATATGACCTGGGGTTTGGTTCTCAGCACTCACATTGAAAGGCTCATAACCACTTATAACTATTTCTGGGGGACTCAACCTCTACAGGTACCTACATATAGACTAGCAAGAATTTTATGTAAGTAGTGGGAAATAGTAAGAGCTGGAGAGGACAGGAACTCCAGAAGGAGAACAACAGAACAAGAAAATTTGAACACAGGGAACTTCCCAGAGACTCATACTCCAACCAAAGACTATTCATGGAGACAACCTAGAACCCTGACAATGCAGCCACTTCTTATGAGAACTGATAGACTAAGATCAGAAAGAAGGAGAGGAGGATGTCCCCTATCAGTGGACTTGGGGAGGGGCATGCATGCAGAAAGGGCTGGGGGGAGGGTGGGACTGGGAGGGGAGGAGGGAGGGGCTTATGGGGGGATACAAAATGAATAAAGTGTAATTAATAAAAGTTAAAAAAAAGAACACACACACACATACACACTACAACAACATTTTTCTTTTTAAATATTAAAGTTTTCTGTAAGGAGGCTGAAGTGAATCCTGGGATTTTGCTTTTTGTAAATCTCCTAGTTATTTTTGTTTCTGTCTGGAACTTTAAAATATTTTAACTTACCTATTGTGTTTTAAAATGGCACTAGGAAAACCTCCACAGAAACTTATTGACCACATATTTAATGTTTCTTATTGAAGACAGAATTCAGCTGCTTACCATTGAAAGCACTTGAGTTTTCAACTGCTAGCAAGCAAGAAGGATTCCTGGAATGCGTTTCACTTTGTTTCTTATGAATAGCTCTCCCCTTTTCAAAAAAGAATGCTATTTTTTAATTGTTTTTTATTCAATTTTATATGAAGTTAAATTATTCTAACAGGCAGAGTTTTCTTTACATGGCAATGTTGATATGACTATATCCAGTCACTTATTAATTAATGATCACTTACTAAGTCATATGGAATCATTAAGGGCCAAGAACAAGGAGTTATGACATACAGTCTGGTTAGAGTAATTCTGGAAAGTTGTTGCTTCCTTGAGAAAAAGAGATATAGCTGGAAAAATCATTGAACTTTCCTTTTCTTCTTGCCTTTAACATATTAAATAATCACAAAGACCCAGAGGATTGCAGAGAAAAATATTTGTGATCATTACTGACTGCAGAGCTGACAGCAGCAATTAACTTTCTAGGTTCTTAGGAGAAAACGCCTCACTCCTTCAGCTATTTGGGCAGGCATGTTTTTCTTTGGAGCTGTAGACATTCCTGACTAATATAGCATATGCAAACAATCAGGAACTGCCTATTTCCCAGTGACATTATCAAGTCCTTGTAATAAAAGTTAATGATCCTGCATGGCAAACTTTAAGTCCAAGTGGCAAATTGACAACAAGATACTCAAATTCATTGCTTTCAAAAAATAGAAGTAGAAGCAGTGGGCCAGAGTTTTCATAGTTGCAGTTTGGACTCAACATAAAGAAGAATTTTCTAAAGATTATAGACTCCTATCTGTGACATGTACATACCCTCAGAGATTTCTTATACATTCAAAATGTCAAGAGGAGGTCGCACAGGAAGTGAAAAGAGGTGAAAAGAAACTCCCAATGTCATGTCCTGATGTTCCAAGGTCAGTCTTCAACAACTGCAGTAATATTTTAACTTCAGATTAGAAATACATGCATTTTATGTTTATGTTTAAGGAGCCCAGAGCTCCTTAAAACTCTTTGAATTCCTAAGTGTTAGGAACAACAAAGTTAAATGGAATATATTTTGTTGTTCATAACTAGCTTGTTTCAATCACACCTGAGTTTAGTTTGATGAGGGAATATTGGAAAGTCCTCATAACCACAAGATGGGGTCTGGTTGCCAGGGGAACCAGTCACATGACTAAAAAGGTGGCTTGAGGGCCTAGAGAATGACTATCTCCAGTGACCCATGATTCCATCAATTATTCCTATATAATGAGAAGGCTTTCATAAAACTTCAAAGGAATAGGATTTGGAAGGCTTCCAGATTGCTGGTCCCATGGAGGAGCTGGGCAATAGAACCTGCTCAACCATCCTGGTGACTTTATCCTCTATTTCTTATTCCTTGTACTATATTCCTCTTCTCTTTGGCTTTTACTTAGGTAATAATTCATAATAAATGGGTAAACACAAAAACACAAATAAAGTCCTTCTGAGTTCCATGAGGAACGTCAGCAAATGATTAAACATGAGGAAGAGGTGATTTATGAGGACCGTAAACCAGCTGGGAAGACATATAGATGTGACTGGTGCTTGAAGTAGGGTGCCGTCTGTAGACTGAACTGTTGTATTTAATTATAAATATTTACTATTGATGATCTTTTAGTAAAGCTGCAGTCATTCCTAAACAGCTGTATAACCAAATCACCACACAGAGACAGGGATTTATTTAGTTAACCTAGAACACACTGCTGGACAATACTTATTCCATCCTAAACCTCCAAGCCCACATAGTTTCCTACTATTCAGATTTTATACTTGCTTTTAGTGATATCTTAGGTCTGGTTCATTTCTCCACATCGTTCCAAGACCGTTCCTTCAGCATCTGCTCTCCCAGCTTCTGCTCCTCTCTACTTCTCTGCCCCCACTCCTTCCTGTCATCTGGCTCCTCCCCTCTTCCTCCTACTCCTTCCTCTCCATTGCTCAACACTGTGGCTGTTTGTTTTATTTTGGCATGTTTACACAAAGTTGAGACAGGTGATGCTTAGAATAAGTATCACAATGCAATGTCTGGATTGAAACCAGAGAGTGGGGGAGAGAAATCAGCATTTGAATGAACAAGGGTAAGCTGTATATATTCCAAAAGAATATTATAGCAACACTGAAACACTAACCAATTGAGTCTGAATTATTTCTAGGTGTTTGTGTCATAATTGGACTCTAGGAGAGATATTCAGTTGGTGTCCATATCACTGGAGGATTGGTTTATATGTGAAAAACTTACACTGCTTGTGTTGAAATGAAATGTGGCTGGGACAGTAAGGTGCTGAGAGCTTAGAGAGAAACACTTTCCTATAAAGAAGGAAGCAGAAGGAGGCATGTTCATTTTATAGGGCCAGACTTCACATAAAACAGTATTTACCTAAAACTATTATTTCCCAAATTCAAGTTTCCTGAGCACTCCAAATCCTTAAGTCTAATTTTACAGGACAGTTATTCACAGAAAAAAGCCCTACTAATTCAACCAGATAACCACTCATAAAATTAGATTAGCTTGTTGAATATAAAGTCTAGGAAAAGCACACATACTTCTGAATATGTTGGGAGGGTATATTTACATAGGACTAAGAAAAGATGCTTAGGAGATGTGTTAGGTAAATTTTACTTCAGACAAATTGAGACATTCTTCACCATTTGTTAAAAATTCCCTATAAACATTTACAGTTGCAGCTTTAGGTGATTATAGGAAAGTCTGCTATGTGATTAAAACAAACTTCTAGAAAAAAAAACAATCTGATATTTAGTCCTAAAATCAGAGCTTCGCCAGGAATGGCACAGCCATGTATCCTTCAGGCACACAGAGGGGAAATGGCATGCACTTCTCCAGTTTCATGAGTCACTGGTACCTAAGAAGGAGAACATGCGACACAGGCCATTCTGGAGGAGTCAGAACACATTTTGAGAAGACAATTTTAAGAAGCCAGTCACATTTTTCTTGTTAGTTAAAACAAAACAAAACAAAACAAAACAACTATTAGTTGTATAATGTTTAAATTCTTTTCACCTATAGTCTGACTCCCTTTGTGGAATGTGAACATGAATTACATCAGGGTTTCCCATTGGATTTCTTGAACACTAGAAGAGGAGCAGGTATTCTAGAGCCCAGAAATGAAGAGTGTTGTGGACTTGGCTTGCACAAAGCTTCTGGGCTCATTGGCATGTATACTGCATAACTAAAATGTAACAGTAAGTTTGTGTGGGTTGTCTAAGATTTACTGAAAGATAAAGTTGTAACACTATTGGCTCTGATTTCTGTTAATAAAACAACACAGTGCTATCTACAACTCTGTGCATATGAGTTAAAATTATAATAAATATAAATTTTCTTTTCAAAGTCTCTTATGTTCTGCCATTTATTTTATGTATGTATTTATTTAGTGTATATGTGTACACATGTGCACACACACATGCTATAAGCACACTTTCAGAGGTCAGAAAACAGCTTTTGGGAGTCAGTTATGTCCAAACTCCTTGTAGATCCCAGAGATTAAACTGAAGTCATTGGGCTTGGAATCAAGTGTCTTTACCCACTGGGCCATCTGCCTAACCCTGGATATTTATAATGAAATTTCCCCACTCACTTTTTTGTTTTGTTTTATTTATTCATTACAATTTATTCACTTTGTATCCTGGCTGTAGCCCCTTCCCTCATTTCCTCCCGGTCTCACTCATCCTCTCCCTTCTCCCCCTATGACCCTTTCCTATTTCACTGATAAGGGAGGTCTTCCTCCCCTTCTACCTGCCCCTAGCCTATCAAGTCTCATCAGGGCTGGCTGCATCACCTTCCTCTGTGGCCTGGCAAGGCTGCACCCACATGGGGAGGTGATCCAAGAGCCAGCCACTGAGTTCATGTCACAGACAAGCCTTGTACCCCTTACCAAAGAACCTACTTGCAAACTGAGTTGCCTATTGGCTTCCTCTGAGCAGGGGGGTCTAGGTCCTCTCCATGCATGGTCCCTGGTTGGAGTATCTTGGAGTATTGGTCTCTGCAGGGCCCCTTGGGCCAGATTTTTCAGCTCTGTTGGTCTTTTTGTGGAGTTCCTGTCTCCTCCAGGTCTTTCTATCTCCCTATTCTTCCATAAGGTTTCTGGCACTCTGCCTAAAGTTTGGCTATGTGGCTCAGTATCTCCTTTGATACCCTGAGTAGAGTCTTTCAGAGGCCTTCTGTAGAAGGCTCCTTCCCTGTTCCTTGTCTTCTCTTACTACTCACTTTTGTTGCCACTTAAAATTCTAGTTTTATGTTTGTGTCAATGATTGAATTTACTTTGATATTAACTAGTTATAAATACAAGACTAATAAAATAGGCCACCTGTCTCTTCCATAGTCTGTTTTTGAATACAAAAGGTTTATTTTTATGCAGGGAGGTAATTAATGCTTTGTTAATACTGGTAATTAATGCTTTGTTAATACTGGCTTTGTTAATATAATACTCTGGAAAATTGATTATTCAAGAGCAGGTCCCTTTCCTCCCCCAACTCAAGCCATTTTCTTTCTGATACTCCCAATTCAATATTATTCGAAATCCAAGCCACTCAAATTTCTTAGTCATGCTGTCATGCAACCTAATGTTGCATTCCATTTGGGATTCAGTAATATGATAGTATGTAAAATATGTAATTTCTATTTTAATATGAGCTTTTTGAATAGATCTTTTAAATTATTGCCTGTAATTCAAGATTTATCATGAAAACATGTTCTGCAGATAGCCATGATTATAATCACTAAAATGCAAACATCTGTAACACTCATTGCACTAAATGTGCCTTTTTCTATCAAAATGGTGGATGGTATTGACATTCATTGTTAATCTAAAATTTTATACCAGCCTGTATCTGGAATATGCCTTGAAGCAACTTCTGTTTACAGACAAACTCTGTAAGAGATCTAAATACCACACTGTGAAGTGTTTACAGTTTATAAAGAATTAAATACCAAGTCCTTTTGGGTGTGCATTTTAAAATGAACATTAAATAAGTAAGGGAAAAACTAAAAATATTTCTATCTGGCACATGCCAAATGAATGACTGCATTCATCTTCCATTTACAGGCTTGTGACTGCTGAGGGACTATCTCATGGTCCATAAGGTCATGACTGGGAATTAATTTACTTTTATAATGGAATTCACCTGGAAATGTCATTCCTCTGCAATCAACTGTATGATCTTGGGTCGATGAGCTGAGCGATGATGATGAACTACTAACATATGGGGAATTTTGAAATATGTTCCAACTAACTCTGACAGCCATCACTTCCCACCACTCTTAATTACAAATTAATTTCCAATAGTGTGTAAAAAGATAGACTTAACCATTAAATATGTTTAATACCATAAATTGTTAGCCATGATGTCTTTGTTTGGGTGCAAGGATCAAGTGATGTAGAGTTGTGACTATTAAAGTAACCAAAAAGGTCATTATTTCATAACCTCCTGGCAATTTAAGCTTACAAGTTACCTTCAGGAACAAAATAAGTTTTTAAAACAATGTTGATTAAAAGAAGTAATTAACTTTACCTGTACATGGTTTATTTTATTCCTATTTTTAAATTTTTATTAAGGTTTGTCTTTTGAATAATCCCTGGAAATAAAATAGAAATAGTACATTTCCTGATGACTCGAGAAACACCCAATTACTTCAGTAATTTATATGTAGTGGAAAAGTCTCTGGGTGGCTTTATCAGAGCACAGCCAAAGTCATCTTTGGCAGAAGCAGATAAACAATTTATCACTTGTAGACTTGTGATAAAATGTCACAATAGCATTGTGAGGTCACAATGTCTTCGTGATATTAAATATTACCATTTTGATGTCATAATGCTATTGTGACTAGAGAATAGTACCAATGTGATGTCTTAGTACAATTGTGAGGTAACAATAGTACCATTGTGATGTCACAATTCAATTGTAATGTAATAATTCTCTAGTGATGTCACAATCGAAACATAGTAATGTCACAATACAATTGTGATGTCCTACTAGTGACAGTGTGATGGCACTGTTGTGATTGTGATGTCCTACTACTAACATTGTGATGTCACAATATAGCTGTGATTTCACAGTAGTAACATCGTGAGGTTATAGTAAAACTGTGATGTTAAAATCACAGTAAATAGATGTTAGATGAGAATTAAAAAATGGGGTTGGAAAAGTCTATGTGAAAGATGGCTAAGTTACATAGATCTATGCTATTATTGATGGATGTTCTAGCTTTTCTCTCCATGCATACACATTGATTATATATATATATATATATATATATATATATATATATTGTTGAGGGTTCTAGTGCTTGTGTGCTAGGGATGACCAGGTAAAGGCAAGCCTGATATTTAATCTTGGTTTTCTCATTTTTTAATTTTGGTTTTTAGTATATTATAAAGAGTAGAGAAGTGGCTACAAGGAAAAACTAGTGGAATTATGAAAGACAATGAGAGTAATTAATGTAAAACATTTGCAAAGATAGAAAAAATGGAAGCAGCAATCAGTTGTAATGAAGGCAAGCAAGCATGTTGGGGCAGAGACAGAAGTTTAAGGTTAGGGATTCAAGAGTCAGTTATGTAGAGATGATAACAGTTTTTGGTCCTCTGTGTGTGGGGAGTGACAAACTTTGAAAACCCAAGAAAACAGCATGTTATGTCTTGAGAGCACAACCTGGGTTACATTGTGTCACCGTGTCCCAAAATCCCATTAAAAAAAAAGAGAGAAAAATTTACATTTATATCCTTTCCATAATTGAACTGAAAAAGTTTAAGTCGAAGTCATTTTTGGTAATGCTCTTCAGAACCAGACAATAAAGTATTCAGTTTGTCAGAGACATTCTTGAAATGACAAGATTCTTTTCCTCTGGTAGGTACACATCTAACTGGACTCAAAATATCACCTGTCCCCAAACTGAATTAGAAGTGAAGTACACAACAGCAGAAGAAAGCTCAGATAGAATGTATAGAAAGAGGCTGTGTGTGACCTTTCCACTTCAGTTTGAGGTTAGTGCTTTTAATTTGACAGGAATTCAGAAGAGGAGCACACTGAGAATGAAGAAATTGCAGGCAGCATTGGAGGCTGGGAATGGGTGCTGCTCTGGAAAGTGCAAGCTGGGAGGCCCATGCCTGTGGGGTTGATTTCCAGTCTACTCCACCCCTTAACACTAACCAAAATGCACACTTGATGTGGATCCAACTGAAGAACCAATATTAAGAATTGTTATTAGGAAGAATGACTTTAAAAACAGGCTTGTTTGTGAAATAGTCATATGAAGGAAAGACTAGAAAATGGTATGTGTCAAAGGCAATAGAATTAGGGAGGGATTCCATTTTGTATTTGAAAAGTGCTTCGTAGGAGATATTCATGCAATGCTAGCTCTCAGGATAACTGCAAGTTTCAGGCTAATCTGGTTTACCAAGTGAGACCATGTCTCACCTCGTACTATACCTCCTCCTAAATAAAAGTGTCACACATATATCTTGACAGGAAGAAGACTGAGGCAAGGGCAGAATTTTTGTTCAAAGTCTATAGATTGTTTTCCATCCATGCCACCAGTTTATGTAGCAAACATTTTATATTTTCCATCTGTTTGAAATTATAAACGTTTTGAAAAATTGACTTTTGGGAGTTGGGGAGATGGTTTATTGGGTAGAGTGTTTGCAATTAAGGACTAAAGTCAAATGTGATAGCAGGCATGTGTAATCCCAACACTCCTAAATTAAGAGAGATGGGGACAAATTATGAAATTTTGCAGGCCAGCTAGCCTTGATAATACTTAGTAGCAAACAGGGTGCATGGGAGGGCCAATACTTGAAGTTTGACACTGACCTTTACATGTGTGTGGCATGAGTGAGCCCACTTTCTCACACACAATGACAGAAACCCAGTTACTTTTCATTTACATGTGCTTGAGGACCCAGCTTGAGGACATAGATGGCTGTATATTTAACAGCAGTATTTCAGGACCAAATTTCAAAAAGCTCTGCGGTTTGTAAAGGTTCAGTGGCTAGTTAAAACACCACAGAATGGTCTGCCTGGCATCTGCTACCTTTTAAAGTCATATGAAGGATGAATTGAGTACTCAACCTAAACTTTGAAGAACAGTTATTCTGTGATGACTCAAAGCCCTCATTTGATGCCAGCAGCTTGATTCTGGAACTGCTTCCAGAATTGCTTACAAATATAACTTACAGTGCTGCTAATGCAGTAGACTATGACACCATTCTGTCTTTTGCCATAGACCTCCCAGGCACATAAAAACATGCTCTTTAACCATTTTTAAAAAGTAATAAACATAATCTTAAAATGATATTTTATAAAACCTTGTTTTACTGTGGTCTTTGTTTTTAAGCAGGAGAAACAGCATTTATTAATTTAGAAACTGATAAAGACATAGGCAGTTAGACATACATTTTAACTTAGCTTAATTTGAATAGACATTTTTCTTTTTATTTTATTAATTACAGTTTATTCACTTTGTATCCCAGCTGTAGCCCTCTCTTTCATCTCCTCCCAATTCTACCTTCCCTCCCTCTTTTTCTCCTATGCCCCTCCCCCAGTCCAATGATAGGGGAAGGTCTTCCTCCCCTTCCATTTGACCAAAGTCTGACAGGTCTCATCAGGACTGGCTTCTTTGTCTTCCTCTGTGGCCTGGCAAGGCTGCTTCCCCCTCAAGTAGAGATAATCCAAGAGCTAGCCCATGAGTTCATGCCAGAGATGGTCCCTGGTTCTATTATTGGGAAACCCTCTTGGATACTGAGTTGCCTTGGGCTACTTCTGTGCAGGGGTTCTAAGTTATCTCCATGAATGGTCCTTGTTTGGAGTATCTGTCTCAGAAAGGACCCCTGTGTTCAGATTTTTTGTTTCTGTTGCTCCCTTTGTGGAGCTCCTGTTCCCTCCAGGTCTTTTTCTTTTTCTTAATTAGAGTTTATTCACTTTGTATCCCACCTGTAGCTCTCTCCCTCATTCCCTCCCAATCCCACCCTCCTTCCACCCAATCCACACATATCCCTCTCCAAGTCTACTGATAGGGGAGGTCCTCCTCTTCTTCCTTCTGATCCTAGTCTATCAGATATGATCAGGAGTGGCTGCATTGTCTTCCTCTGTGGCCTGGTAAGGCTGCTACCCCCCTCAGGGGGAAGATGATCAAAGATCAGGCTGATCAGTTCATGTGAGAGGCAGTCCCTGTTCCCATTACTAGGGAACCCACTTAGACACTGAACTGCCATGGGCTACATCTGTGCAAGGGTTCTAGGTTATCTCCATGAATAGTCCTTGGTTCCCTCTAGGTCTTTCTATCTCCCCCTTATTTCATAAGATTCTCTACACTCCTGCCCAAAGTTTGGCTATATTAACTATGATAGTATTAATGTGTGAAAATTATTTTAATTTTTTAAGCAAAAGAGTAAAAGTTTTTTATCAACTCCCCAGTCATAACTATGCTTTCTAAAATTCTCAATTTTATTTTTTCTTTTTATCTAGTTTTTATTTATAATCAAACTTAACTTTCCAATTGTCTAGACTCGGAGGGGGATGTGGAAAGCTATGGAACCCAAGGAACATTCCTGAGCATAGACTTGAACAGGTATTGTTAACTGAGAAGGTGGGGCAGTCTTCTAAACTACAGAAAAAAATGGCCTGTTTGGCAATGTGCAAATAAGTAAAAAAGTACTGGAGGTGTCTACTATTGGCAATTGTGATCACCTTTCTTGTTCCTGAAATCAAAATGCACTATGGCTTCCACAGTACTCACAGCTTTCACTTTCCCAAAGAGGTTTGCCATCCAATCAGTCTTAGCAGCATAGGTGAAAAACCAAGAAGTATTTGTTTGCCCCATTATATGCTCAAGGTGTAGTTCTTATTCTCAAAATTAATACTTGCCACCAGTGCCATTGTGCTTTACTAGGTCAACACCCTGGCACATGAGTCCTGGAATAATTCTGTGAAAAAATGAACACTTCTTTCTAAATCCTTCCTCAGCAATGTTCAAAGCATGAAAGTTTTTTGATGCCTTTGCAACTGTCTGTAAACAAATACAAAGAGACATGACTGGCCACCGTGTTAGAGAACACATAGGGGTTGACCATGGTTGACCATGGCTGCTAGCAAGTAGCAACAGGAGACATCAGTGTCTGTAAAGGGGCTAATAGCATATTAATCTAGACCATTATTATTCAAAGTATATTCTCAAGGATATTACTAATTCTTTACTGCTTGTAAATACTTGTGTTAAAAATGGCCATATTGAGCTGGGTAGTGGTGAGGGAAGCACATGCCTAATGCCTTTAATCCAGCACTCAGAATGGGAGGCTGAGTTCAAGGTCATCTTGGCTTACAAAGGTTTATAAAGGCAGTTCTAGCACTGTCTTGAAAATACAAAAATGGGGAGGGTGCATATTTTGACATTCCTGGTCAAATTAACCAATGCAGAAATAAGGTTGAATAAAGAAAGGACAGAAAAAGAAAAAAAATGGATAATACAAATGGATAATTAATTTTGATAATTAAACTTAGTTACTATTTATTATTATAGTAGTATTTATGAAATCCAATTAAAAACTTTTTACAAATATATGAATTTAAATGTAAACAATGAAATTGAATAAAATTAAAAAGTGTGATACTTTTTAATTAAATAGACTATACACATGCATATACAAAAGTATAAATCTTGAGGGTTAATTGATCTTAATTATCAACCTGAGTAGATTTAGAATCGCCAAGAAAACACAGGTGGGTATGTTTATGAGAGCATTTTCAGAAGTTTCAGTATGGAAGACCAACTCTGAAATGGGGCAGCAAGGTTCCAAACTGAACAACAACAGAAAGGTAGCAGCAGACAAACTGTGAACAGCTGTCTCATGTATTTGCCACCATGTTTTTTGGTCATGATAAATGGTACCCTTTAAAAAAGTGTAAGTCAAATGGAATCTTTCCTTCAAGTTGCTTTTCTTAGAGCAACAAATAGCACTTATAAAAATAAATGATTTGGTGAGTAACTGAACTATTTTTTTGTGCCAAAACTTTATTGAAAATCATAGCAGAGTTTATAGAGATGCTTCAGAAATTTTGAGCATTTTCTTTTTGTTTCTGGAAGCAAATTTTTCACATGGTAACTTTTCAGTTAAACCTGAAACCAACCTAGAATCTAGTTTTAATGGGGAAGGAATTTTTCCAGACAATGCTCTCAGAAATAGAGCTGTGTTTAGTATACAAGAATAAGAGAAGTTACCTAATTTTATTTTATGTTATTTTTCTTTATTAATTACACTTTATTCACTTTGTATCCCCCCTGTGGTTCTCTCTCTCCTCTTGTCCCAATCCCTCCCTTCCTCCACCCTCTGCATGCATGCCTCTCCCCAAGTCCACTG
>REGO01001480.1:43267-72694 GCA_010120015.1 Rhombomys opimus | reverse complement strand
CCCCCCCTATCAGTGGACTTGGAAAGGGGCACTGTGGTGATGAGGGAGGGAGGGAGGGACTGGGAGGGAATGAGGGATCAGGACACGGCTGGGATACAGAGTTAATAAAATGTAACTGATAAGAAAAAAAATAAAAAAAGTACTACACAGCATTTATGTGAACATTTGATACCCCCTGTATATTCAAGAAAAGGTTTATAAGTAACTTTTTAATAGTGTGTATTATTGTACCTTTAAACCCAAACAGCTTAAATAAACACAAATGTGAAAATAGTCAAAATTAAGGAACATGAAAAAAAAACACAAAAATAAATACATAAACAACCTGCCCAAAAGTTGGTTAATTGTAATTTAAACAGTCTTTGGTCTCTCCTGGTGGATTTCACCCTAAGAGTTTCAGCACAAATCCTGCTCATCTCATAGTTGAACAGAAGAAGCATGGAAAGCAGCCCAACCCTAGAGCTTATACAGTGCCTGCTTTCCTTCCTCCTTGATCTCTCCTGGTATCAGGAGCATTATCACCCCAGACTAGGAAGCAGGAACCTCATTTTGAGAATGAATAGCAATGAGAGTGAAGGAAGAGCAGAACTGAGCTTTCTTGCAATCCATGAAGAGAAGGGCCTCTCTGGGAAACATGTGCAAATTGTCCAGTGGGCAAAGTGATATGGAGAGAACCAAGGGGAGAGTGGGCAGCCTACTAGGTGAGGCACTGGTATAAACTGCAGTCTACAGAAGAAGACAATGCAGCCATTCTTGATGAGACCTGAGAGACTAGGATCAGAAGGAAGGAGAGCAAGACCTCTCCTATCAGTAGACTTGGGAAGAGGCATGTGTGGAGAAGGGGGAAGGAGGGTGGAATGGGAAGAGGAGGAGGGAGTTTTTATGGGGTGATACAAAGTGAATAAAGTGTAATTAATAAAAATTAAAATAAAAATATTTATTAGGAGGCAAGATGGCAGCACTGGGATGACTCTCGTTCTGACCAGCAGCACAGCAAGATTGGCCCAATGACCAGCAGTCAGAACTTGTGGCCCTAAAACACAAGTTATTGTGTTTCCCAGGTGAGAGGATACCCACGGATACCCACTGTGGAGGATTCAATATACTTCAACTGACCCAGCTAAACCGCGGAAGAGTTTCCGGTTCCACCAGACTCTTGGTCACCAGCCCAGAGCCATATGCCAGCGTGCTCTGATCACTGTCCCAGACTGAACTGTGGGCCCCACAACACCAGAGACTGGGATTTCCAGTGGAGAGATAACTCCACAGTGCAGGAAATGATTGGGACTGACCTTAGGTCACCCAGATATTTCTTGAAAAAGACCTGGGGTTCCACAGGTGCCCAGGAGCCAGCCCAGAGCCAGAGCTGTGGACCCAGGCACTGGCCCAGAGTCCTGCCTGCACACCTGACTTGCTATCCTGGATAGAACTGTGGGCCCCAGGACATCAGAGACTGAGTTTCTCTGTCAGGTGCAAACCCATAGGGAGGAGAACAGCAGGTCTGATCTCAGAGCACTAAGCCGATACCACCACCCCAAAAAGGTCTCAGGAAAAATTACCCAGTTTTGGCAGAAGTCCAGGCACACAATCACCAGAAAGGCAGAGCCATGCTTCTCTGTGCCTGTGGGTTCTACTTGCTATCCTAGACTGAAAGGAGGTCCACAAGGCAAAGTCTGGGTGTCCAAGTCAGGAGGAAACCCCACAGCGGGGGTGATCATCAGGTCCAACGTTCAGGACACCCAGCTCCAGAAGACTTTCTGAATTCACACAGACTGTAGGCTCTAGCCTTCTACTACAGGCATGAGCACTGTACTCACCTGCCATTTTTGAGTACCGCTAGGGCACTGGGGCACACAGCTGCATCCTCAGACCTACAAAAGCCAGAGCACCATTACAGCAACCCTCAGATATTGTTCCAAGGTTCAACCAGTTATCCCTAGCTAAACTGACAAAACTGTGAGAATCCCTGGTTCTTCAAGAGGGCTACACCCAAAAATTACACCTTAAGAGCAACAGCTGCAGCTCACTAAATTCAGAGCAAGAAACCCAGCAGCATGGCAGCTATCACCAGGACCTCTCCTGATGAGAGGAGAGCCTTCCTGAACATGACAGTCACCACACTCGTCCATACACCTGAAGTGAACTGTGATAATTCCTGAGAAGCAACAGCATTTAGTTGACCATACACAAAAAGCTGAGGAGAACTCCTTCAGAACCCGGCTAAGTGTAGTCTCCCCACCCCAGGACCCAGCAGGCACCAGAAACTAACAGACAACATCTGAGACACAGAGATAGGTAGAGGCCAGCAAAAAAAGCACAGCAAACAAAAGGCAAAGCAATATGGCATCCCCAGAATCCAGTTATCAATGGGCAAGTAGCCCTGGACACCCTAACATAAGTGAAATTCAAGAAGATGACCTTACATCCATGCTTATGAAGAGGTTAATGGAGGAAGTAAATAAAATGTGTAAAGAATTAGGGGACGATATAATAAAAGAGATTATGGCCATCCATAAAGAAATACAGGAAGATGCAGTCAAACAGTTTGTGGCTTTCAGAGAGCAAATGATTAAATCACTGGAAGAAATAAAAGAAACAGAGGAATGTTCGAAGAAACAGGCAAAGGAATTGAAGAAAAAACAGGAAAATGCAGTCAGACAGGTGAAGGTAATCAACAAAATGGTTCAAGATCTGAAGATAGAATTGGAAAAAATTAAAGAAAACACAAATGTAGGAAATCATAGAGAGGGAGAACCTAGGAAAGAAAACAGGAACTACAGAGGTAAGCATAATCAACAGACTACAAGAGATGGAAGAAAGAATCTCATGTGTGGAAGATACAGTTGAAGAAATCGATGTATCCATCAAAGAAAATAATAAATCTAAAAAATTCCTGACAAAAACTGTCCAAGAAATTCAAGACAACATAAAAAGACAAAACCTAAAAATAATAAGAATAGAGGAAAAAGAAGATTCCCTCCTCCAAGGCCCAGAAAATATTTTCAACTAAATCATTGAAGAAAACTTCCCTCTCCCTTAATGGAGAGGAGTATAAGAATACAAGAGGCCTACAGAACACCTAATAAATTAGACCAGAAAAGAAAATCCCTCCATCAAATAATAATCAAAACACTAAGTATACAGAACAAAGAAAAAATAAAGCTGACAGGGAAAAAGGCCAAGTAACATATAATGGCAAACCCATCAGAATCACACCTGACTTCTCAACAGAAACTATGAAAGTCAGAAGGGCCTGGACAGATATCCTGCAGACCCTAAGAGAACACAGATGTCAGCCTAGGCTACTGTATCAGCAAAAACTCTCAGTCCTCATAGACGGAGAAAACAAGATATTCAATGACATAAACAAACTTCAACAATACCTACACACAAATCCAGTGTTACAGAAGATACTAGAAGGAAAAATACAACTCAAGAAAACTAACTACTTTCAAGAAAACACAGGAAATAAGTAACCTTACTAGAGCAAAACAAAAAGTAGCCAAACACACAAACACACTACCATAGCGAACATCAATATCAAAGGTTCTAACAGCCACTGGTCATTAATCTCCCTCAACATCAATGGATTCAATTCTCCAATAAAAAGACAAAGACTCACAGAATGAATGCATAAACAAGACCCAGCAATCTGTTGCATACAAGACACACACCCAAGTCACAAAGATAGACATTACCTGAGAGTAAAGTGGAAGACAGTTTTCCAAGCAAATGGACCCAAGAAGCAAGCAGGAGTAGCCATTCTACTATCTGATAAAATAGACTTTCAACCAAAATTAATCAAAAGAGATGGGGAAGGACACTTCATACTCATCAAGGGAAAAATCCACCAGGAAGATATCACAATCCTGAACATTTATGCTCCTAATGCAAGGGCACCCACATTTTTAAAAGAAACATTAATGAAACTTAGAAGAAACATTAATGAAACTTAAGTCACAGGTAGACCCCACACATTAATAGTGGGAGACTTCAACAACCCACTCTTAATAAAATACCAGTCAACAAAACAAAAATTAAACAAAGAAACAATAACTCTGACAGAAGTCATGAAACAAATGGACCTCATGGACATCTATAGAACCTTTCACCCAAACACAAAATAATTTACCTTCTTCTCAGCACCTCATGGAACCTTCTCCAAAACAGACCTTATGGTTGGTCACAAAGCAAGCCTCCACAGCTACAGGAAGATTGAAATAATCCCTTGTATCCTATCTGATCATCATTGAATAAAGCTGGACAAAAATAGCAAAAGACCTACACACATATGGAAACTGAACAACTTGCTACTAAATGACAGCTGGGTCAGAGAAGAAATAAAGAAAGAAATTAAAAACTTCCTAGAATTCAGCGAAAATGGAGGCACAACATACCCAAACTTATGGGACAAGATGAAGCAGTGCTAAGAGGAAAGTTCATAGCACTAAGTGCCTTCAAGAAGAAATTCGAGACAGCTCATTCAAGCAACTTAACAGCCCACTTAAAAACCTTAGAAAAAGAAGAAGCAGACACATCAAAAAGGAGTAAACAGCTGGAAATAATCAAACTCAGGGCTGAAATCAATCAATTAGAAACAAAGAAAACAATTCAAAGAATCAATGAAACCAAGAGCTGGTTCTTTGAAAAAATCAACAAGATAGACAAACTCTTAGCCAAACTAACTAAAAGGCAGAGAGACACTATCCAAATTAATACAATCAGAAATGAAAAGGGGGACATAACAACAGACACAAAGGAAATCCAAACAATTGTTAGAACTAACTTCAAAAGCCTATGTGCCACAAAATTTGAAAATCTAAATGAAATGGACAATTTTCTTGACCGATTCCACTTACCAAAGCTGAATCAAGACCAGATAAATTAATTAAATAGTCCTATATCCCCCAAGGAAATAGAAGCTGTCATCAAAAGTCTCCAATGCAAACAGCCCAGGGCCAGATGGTTTCAGTGCAGAATTCTAACAGACCTTCAAAGAAGAGCTAACACCAATACTCTTCAAACTATTCCACAAAATAGAAACAGAAGGAACTTTACCAAACTCATTCTATGAAGCCACAGGTACCTTGGTACCAAAACCTCACAAAGACTCAAAAAAGAAAGAGAATTTCAGGCCAATCTCCCTCATGAACATCGATGCCAAAATACTGAACAAAATACTTGCAAACCAAATACAAGAACACATCAAAGATATCATCCACTATGACCAAGTAGGCTTCATCCTAGGCAGGCAGGGGTGGTTCAGTATATGAAAATCCATCAATGTGATCCACCACATAAAGAAACTGAAAGAGAAAAACCACATGATCATCTCCTTAGATGCTGAAAAAACTTTGAGAAAATCCAACATCCATTCATGTTTAACGTTTTGGAGAGATCAGGGATACAAGGCACATACCTGAACATAGTACAGGCAATATACAGCAAGCTTATAACCAATATCAAACTCAATGGAGTGCAATTTAAATTCTTCCCACTGAAATCAGGGACAAGGCAATGCTGCCCACTCTCTTCATGTCTCTTCAACATTGTTCCTGAAGTCCTTGCTAGTGCAATAAGACAGTTAAAGGAGATCAAAGGGATACAAATTGGAAAGGAAGAAGTCAAATTATCACTATTTGCAGATGATATGATAGTATACCTAAGTGACTCCAAAAATTCTACTAGAAATCTCCTACAGCTGAAAAAAACCTTCAGCAAAGTGGCTGGATATAAAATTAACTCAAAAAAGTCAGTAGCCCTCCTGTATACAAAAGACAAAAGGGCTGAGAAAGAAATTAGTGAAAAGACACCTTTCACAATCGCCACAAAGAACATAAAGTACCTTGGTGTGCAGAAGAAGAAGAAAACAGGAAACAAGTTAGGAACCTTCCACAGAGGGCCTCTGAAAGGATTTGCCCTGCAGACTATCAAAGCAGATGTTGAGATTTATGGCCAAACTTTGGATAGAATGCAAGGAATCTTATGAAAGAAGTGGGAAATAATAGTTAGATCTGGAGAGGACAGGAGGTCCACAAGGAGAGCAACAGAACCAAAAAATTTGAGCACAGTGGTTTTTCCTGAGACTCATACTGCAACCAAGTACCATGCATGGAGATAACTTAGAACCCATACACAGACTGTAGCTCACGGCAGTTCAGTGTCCAAGTCGGTTCCATAGTAATGGGAAGAGGGACTCCTTCTGACATGAACTAATTGGCCTGCTCTTTGAGCAACACCCCCTGAGGGGGCAGCAGCCTTACTAGGCCACAGAGGAAGAAAATACAGCCACTCTTGATGTGAACTAACAGACTAGGATCAGAAGGAAGAAAAAGAAACCCTCCCCAACCAGTGGACTTGGGGAGGGGAGTGTGTGGAGAAAAGACAGGAAGGGAGGGATTGGGAGGGGAGGAGGGAGGGAACTAGAGGGGGGATGCAAAGTAAATAAAATATAATTTAAAAAAAAGTACCTTGGTGTGAACTTAACCAAGCAAATCAAACACTTGTATGAGAAAAATTTCAAGTCTCTGAAGAAAGAATTAGAAGAAGATATCAGAACATGGAAAGTTCTCCCATGCTCATGGCTTGGCAAGATTAACATAGTAAAAATGGCCATCTTACCAAAAGCAATCTACAGATACAATGCAATTCCCATCAATTACTGACACAATTGTTTACAGACCTCCAACGAAAAATTTTCACCTTCATATGGAACAACAAGAAACCCAGAATTGCTAAAATTATTCTCTATAGTAAAAGATCTTCAGCAGGTATCTCCATCCCTGATCTCAAGCTGTACTATAGAGCAACAATATGAAAAACTGTGTGGTACTGGCATAGAAACAGACTGGTGGATCAATGGAATCGAATAGAAGACCCTGAAATAAATCCATACTCTTATGGACACGTGATTTTTGACAAAGATGCCAAAACCATTCAATGGAAAAAAGACAGCTCCTTCAACTAATGGTGCTGGTCTAACTGGATGTCTACATGTAGAAAAATGCAAATAGATCCATACTTATCACCCTGCACAAAACTAAAGTCCAAGTGGATCAAAGACCTTAACATAAAACCAGACACACTAAATCACTTAGAAGAAAAAGTGAGCAAGAGGCTAGAACTCATTGGTACAGGAGAAACTTCCTGAACAGAACACCAACAACACAGGCTCTAAGAGCAAAAATCAATAAGTGGGACCTCATGAAACTGAAAAGCTTCTGCAAAGAAAAGGACACTGTCACCAGAACAAAACGACTGCCTAGAGATTGGGAAAGGGTCTTCACCAACCCTATATATGACAGAGGACTAATTTCCAGTATATATAAAGAACTCAAGAAGTTAAACAGCAACAAATCAATTAAAAAATGGATTACAGAGCTAAACAGAGAATTCTAAATAGAGGAATACCGAATGACAGTGAAACACTTAAAGAAATGTTTGACATCCTTAGTTATGAGGGAAATACAAATCAAAATGACCTTAAGATTTCACCTTACACCCATCAGAATGGCTAAGATCAAAAACTCAAGTGACAACACATGCTGGAGAGGTTATGGAGAAAGGGGAACCCTCCTCCACTGCTGGTGGGAATGTAAACTTGTACAACTATCCCAGAAATCAATCTAGTGCTTCCTCAGACAATTAGGAACAGCGCTTCCTCAGGATGTGGCTATACCAATTCTAGGCATATAAGCAAAAGAGGCTCAAGTACACAATAAGGACATTAGCTCAACCATGTTTGTAGCAGCTTTATTTGTAACACCCAGAACCTGGAAACAGCCCAGATGTCCCTCAGTTGAAGAATGCATACAGAAATTGTGGTACATCTACACAATGGAATATTACTCAGCAATAAAAAAAAATAATAATAAAAAAAAAACAAGGAAATCATGAAATTTGCAGGTAAATGGTGGGATATGGAAAAGATCATCCATAGTGAGCTATCCCAGAAGCAGAAAGATGAACATGGTATAAACTCACTCATATAGACATATAATATAGGATAAACCTACTAAAATCTGTACATCTAAAGAAACTAAGCAAGAGGGAGGACTATTGCTAAAATGCTCAATTCCTATCCAGAAAGGTAAAGAGGATGGACATCAGAAAAGTGGGAACAAGTCAGGAGCCTGACACAGGACCTCTGAAAGGCTCTGCCCTGCAGAATATGAATGCAGATACTGAGACTTATGGCCAACCTTTGGGCAGAGTGGAGGGAATCTTATGAAAGAAGTGGGAAACAGTAAGATCTGGAGAAGACAGGAACTCCACAAGGAGAGCAACAGAACCAAAAATTCTGAGCACAGGGTTCTTTCCTGAGACTGATACTTCAACCAAGGACCATGCATGGAGATAACCTAAGACTCCTCCATAGATGTAGCTCATGGCAGTTCAGGATCCACGTGGGTTCCATAGTAATAGGAACAGGAACTGTCTCTGACATGAACTGATTGGTCTGCTCTTTAAGTACCTCCCCCTAAGGGGGGAGTAGCATTACTCAGCCACAGAAGAAGACAATGCAGCTAGTGCTGATGAGACTTAATTGACTAGGATCAGGAGGAAAGAGAGGAAGGACTCCCCTATCAGTGGACTTGGGGAGGGTCATTCGTGCCGAGGGGGAAGGAAGGGAGGGATTGGCAGGGGAGGAGGGAAGGTACCCCAGGGAGGATACAAAGTGAATAAAGTATAATTAATAAAGAATTTTTAAAAAGTTTGGATAATATGAATGCATCTACCAAGCAAACTTTTCATTTAACAATAAATTTTATACAAAGTAATAAAAATATTTATTAAAAAATAAAGCTGCTAGAAACATGGTTGAGCAAATGTTCTTGTTTTATACTTGAGAATCTTTTGGATATATGCTTAGGAGTAGTATAACTGGATCATGAGGAAGCACTATTCCTCATTGTCTGAGAAAGTGCCAGATTGATTTCCAAAATGGTTGTACAATTTTACATTCCCACCACACACATGGAAAATGAACAAGTTGGTACTAAATGACAGCCAAGGTGTGATTCTTAAAACCGCAGTATGTGGCAAGTGAAGTCCATAATGATATATGAAATGTATGTTAGGAAGATGGATAGGAATGCCAGCCAAAACATTTTTTATCACTTGCCTCACCCTGACCAGCCATCCTGCTATAAAATCTAATGAGATTGGAAGTGATTATAACTTAAGGTCACATCTATATACTACAAGTTGTGGGATTCTAGATACACTATTGATTTTGTGCATAAATTAAAACACTGTAACAGAACTTGGAACTAACATAATTTCCACTGATTACCTGTAAGAGGAGCTATGAACTGTAGGCTTCTTCTGGGGAGACTAGAGAGGAGTGGTGTGTGGAGGAAACTGGTGGAAGTAGAGATCCTCCCTGGCTATGTCTGCAGCATAGAGGGTCAGCATCAGCTGCAAGATCAGTGGTACCTATACAGCTCTCGCAACCAGCTATTTAGCCTGATTTCACCAAAAGCAGAGAAAGGCTCCCCATTTGTTCACCTGGGTAACTTCCAGGCATCTTGACTGCTCCTGGGTCTAGGACAGAGTTCAGTTTCAGCACCATCGCATTCAGACTGAAGAGGTGACAGGTTATTACCGTGAAGGCGGTTGCAGTCTCCTCTTCACTGCATTAGCCTGCAATACAGACACCTTTAAAGCTGAGCCTGACAGCCAGTGTCTGAACCAGAAAACTTTTTATCTCTACACAGCCTGGTATGCACTCTCCTCTCTGTCCAAGGATCCGTGAGCCTTTTCTTACTCAAGTAGACTTGAAAGTCTAAGAGAGCATTCAAGGGCCAATGTGTTCTTTAATCTTTTATGGGAGGCACTACTTTGAGTCAAGATTATATAATTATTTTCCACTTCTTTTGTCTATTTTGATAGTATGATTTTAAAGATGATTTGACACTAAATGGCCTCATTTTTATGGCTGTGTTCATTAGTGGAATCAGTAGTTTAGAAATAACATTTTTCTTTTCATATTAACAATCCATATTCTTTCAATAGGTAATCTTTAAATTCCAGTAATGACCTTATTTTTCTTTATTGAACTTCTGATTTTACATATGAATAAATTTTACTTATATATAAAAATCTAGATTTCCCTCTCCTTTTTTTACATCCTCTCCTTCTTTCCTTTCTCTCACCTATACTTCTACTTTCCACTTTTTTCTTTCCTTTCTCCTTTAAGCGTCTCCTGTTTCTTTCTGCTGTTGTTGATCATGATATTGTTTCCTTGGAATTGTAATAAAAGATTTTTCTAGTATTATTTCTATTAAACTTACTTGCTTTCAATGATTTTGATTTCTAATAGAGGCCTGTCATGAGTGCATCTTGATATTTGCAGATTGAGAGTTCTAAGTTGGTCCTTGAACTTCTATGTTTACTTTTGTCCTAGTGATTGGTTAATCGCTTTGATGATATTTTTGGCTGAAGATTTAACCTGGATTCTCTCACAACACAGTACCCTGGCTATTTACTTTCTCATTTGATGACTACTTTGCATAGGTCCCTATAAGCCAGCCCAGCTGCCCATATTTTATAAACCAGGCCTTTGCAGTGAGAACTGAAAAGCATCAGACACCGGGGCCACCAAGATGGAGTCACAGACCCAGGTCTTCATATTCCTGCTACTCTGGATGTCTGGTGAGACATTAAAGAGTATTAGAGTATCATGAAAATAATTTATTTGTAGAGAAACAGCTATTTACTATAGGAATCACATTGTATTCAGGCAACGCCATTAGGAAAAGAATTTTTGATCCCAATATTTGTATCAGAAAGTCTTTGTGTGTATATGTGTATACTCATTGTCTATTTCTGCTTGCAGGTGCTGAGGGGAACATTGTGATGACTCAGTCTCCCGAATTCATGTCCACATCTGTAGGAGACAGGATCACCCTAAGCTGCAAGTCCAGTCAGAATGTGGGTAGCTATGTAAATTGGTACCAACAGAAATCAGGGCAGCCTCCTAAACTGCTAATCTATGCTGCATCCAGTCGCCCCTCTGGGGTCCCTGATCGCTTCACAGGCAGTGGATCTGGGGCAGATTTCACTTTCTCCATCAGCAGTGTGCAGGCTGAAGACCTGGCAGTTTATTACTGTCAAAATGGTTATAGTACTCCTCACACAGTGCTTCAGCCTCCAACACAAACCTCCTTGAGAATCTCACCAGCTGTCTGCACCACACACAGCCCTGGGCCTGCACACTTCCCCTTTCTGTCTGAGATCTGCTATGCATGAGTGATGAATAACTAAGAGATAGCCTCCATTCTTCCACAGATTGTCAACACTGGTGTGTATAGATAAAAAAGAGAAGCTAAGTTAAGAGATTTAGAAGTTGTGGTGTTGCACTGAGAGGATATAGTAAATGCTAGAAGCATCAGTGAAGTGTGCAGTGTCATGGTGGCTTTCAATATCTCTTTGTTATACTTTCAGGCTATGATAAATCTGTATAAAAATAGGATAGAATTTCAAATCATTTACAAAGAATACATCATCATGAGTTTATTACTTTAGATTAAGAATCCTCAAGCTTTTGTAAAGGAAATCTATCAAGAAAATTGTCCATTTCATTTAGATTTTTGAATTTTGTGGTGTATAGGTTTTTGAAGTAAGACCTAATTATTCTTTGAATTTCTTCAGTGTCTGTAGTTATGTCTCCCATTTAGTTTTTGATTTTGCTGATTTGTATAGTTTCTCTCTGCCTTTCAGTTCGTTTGGTTAAGGGTTTGCCTATCTTGTTGATTTTCTCAAAGAACCAGCTTTTGGTTTCATTGATTCTCTGAATTGTTTTTTTCATATAATAAACAGTTTATTAACAGTTTATTGCTGCAATAATAGAAGGCTACATAAATATGAAAGACCTGGATTGCATTATCAGCATATCTGCATCTGATTTTTATTTCTTTATTACAATTTTTTTTCCTTTTGTATTTCACTATGTCCCCCTCCCTCATCTCCAAATCTCATTCTCCCTTCCTCTTCTCCTCCCATGCCCTGCCCCAGTCCACTGATAGGGTTGGATCTCCTTGCCTTCTGTCTGACCCTAGCCTATCAGATATCATCAAGACTGGCTGCATTGTCTTACTCTGAGGCCTGGTAAGGCTACTCTCACCCCAGTGGTAGGTGATCAAAATGTCAGCCACGGAGTTCATGTTGGAGTCAGCTCCTGTTCCCCTAGGAATAGGGGATCCACTTGGAGACTGAGCTCCCATGGGCTACTTCTGTGCTGGGGTTTTAGGTTATCTAAATGCATGGTCCTTGATTGGAATGCTAGTCTCAGAAAAGATCCCTGGGCCCGGAGTTTTTGGTTCTGTTTTTCCACATTATTTCTTCTAACAGGTTTAGTGTGTCTGGTTTTATATTGAGGTCTTCTATCCCCTTGGACTTTGATTTGTGTAGGATGTTAAGTATGGATTTATTTTCATTTTTTTATGTAGATATCCCCTTAGACCATCACCATCTGTTGAAGGTGCTATCTGTTCCCATTGTATGGTTTTGACATCTTTGTCCAAAATCAGGTGCCCATAAGTGTGTAGATTTATTTCTGGGTCTTCTATTTGATTCCATTGATACACTATTCTTTTTCTCTACCAGTACCTTGCAGTTTTTATTTAGTTGGTTCATATTATTGCTTGAGATCAGAAATAGTGATACCTCCAAAAAGTCTTTTATAGTACAGATTTGTTTTAGCTTTTCTGGGTTTCTGGTTATGACACATGACATGGAGAATTTTTCTTTCAAGTTCTGTTAAGATTTGTGTTTGCCAAGTGGATCAAAGACCTCAACATAATTGTAGACACATTAAATTGGTTAGAAGAAAAAGTGGGAAGAGCCTAGAATTCATTGGCACAGGAAATAACTTCTTGAACACAACACCAACACCAATTTTCTATGACTGAAAATGGATGTGACCTCATGAAACTGAAAACCTTCTGTAAAGCAAAGGACACTGTCATCAGAACAAAACGACAGTTTGCATACTGGGAAAGGATCTTCACCTTCCCTACAACTAACAGAGGGCTGATATCCAGAATATACAATGAACTAAAGAATTTTAAAAAACATCAAATTAAGTAACCAAAATAAAAAATGGAGTACAGAGCTACACAGAGAATTCTCTGTAGAGGAATATAGAAAGGCAGAGAAACACTTAAAGAAATGCTCAACATCCTTAGTAATCGGGGGAATGCAAATCAAAATAACCTTGAGATTTCACCCTACACACATCAGAATGGCTAAGATAAAAAACTGATGTGACAACACATGTTGGAGAATGTGGAGAAAGAGGAACCCTCTTCCATTTTTGGTGGGGATGTAAACTTGCACAACCACTTTGGAAATCAATCTGGCACTATCTCAGACAATTAGGAATAGTGCTTTCTCAAGATCCAGCTATACCACTCCTAGGCATATATCCAAAAGATGCTCAAGTACACAACAATGACATTTCCTCAACAGTGTTCATAGCAGCTTTATTCTTTATAGCCAGAACCATCTAGGGACAACCTAGATGTCCCTCAATGGAGGAATGGATACAGAAATTGTGGTACATTTACACAATGGAATACTGCTCAGCAATTAAAAATAAGGAAATCATGAAATTTGCAGGCAAATGGTAGGACTGAGAAAAGATCATCCTGAGTGAGGTATCCCAGAAGCAGAAAGACACAAATGGTGTATACTCATATAAGTGGATACTAGACCCATAAAATAGAATAAACATACTAAAATCTGTACACATAAAGAAGCTAATCAAGAAGAAGGACACAGGGTAATTTGATCAATTCTTACTTAGATAGACAAATGGGATAGACATTGGAAGTAGGAGAAACAAGAAACAAGACAGGAGCCTACTATAGAGGACCTCTGAAAGACTCTACCTAGCAGTGTATCAAAGCAGATGCTGAGACTCATGACCAAATTTTGGACAGATTGCATAGAATCATATGAAAGAAGAGGGAGTTAGTGAGACCTGGAGAGGACAGGAGCTTGACAGGAACCAAATATATCTGGGCACAGGGGTCTTTTCTGAGACTAATTCTCCAACAAAGGACCATACATGGATATAATCTAGAACCCCTTATCTGATGGAGCTCATTGCAGCTCAGTATCCAAGTGGGTGTCCTAGTAAAGGGAACAGGGACTGTCTCTAACATGAACTCAGTGGCTGAATCTTTGATCTTTCCACTCCCCGAGGGAGAGCAGCCTTGCTAGTCCACAGAGGAGGACAGTGCAGCCAGTCCTAAAGAGACCTAATAAGCTAAGGTCAGATGGAAGTGGAGGAGGACCTCCCCTATCAGTGGACTTTGAGAGGAGCATGGAGGAAGGAGGGTGGGATTGGGAAGGAATGATAGAGGGGGGATACAGCTAGGATACAAATTAAATAAACTAATTAATAAAAAAAATTAAGAAATTAATTAAAAAATCTGTACACCTCAAGAAGCTAAGCAAGATGGAGGGACCTTGTGCAAGACGATTAATCCTCTCTGAGAAAGACATAGGGGATGGCCACTGGAAGAAGGGGAAAACAGGAAACAGTAAGGTAGCCTACCATAGAGGGCCTCTGAAAGACTCCACCCAGCAGTGTATCAAAGCAGGTGCTTAGACTTATAACCAAGCTTTGGGCAAAGTACAGGGAATTTTGTCCAAGAAGGGAGAGATAGTAATACGTGGAAAGGACAGGAGCTCTACAAGGGGAGCAACAGAACCAAAATATCTGGGCACAGATGTCTTTTCTGAGGCTGATACTCCAACAAGGACCATTCATGGATAAAAAGTAGATAATCTAGAACCCCTCCTCAGATGTAGCCCATGGCAGCTTAGTATCCAATTGGGTGCAATAGTAAGGGGCAGAGGGACAGTCTCTGTCATGAACTCAGTTGCTGGCTCTTTGAGTACCTCCCCTTGAGTAGGGAACAGCCTGGGCAGCCCACAAAGGAGGACAATGCAACCAGTCCTGATGAGACCTGATAAGCTAGGGTTAGATGGAATGAGAGGAGGTCCACCCCTATCAGTGGATTTAGAGAGGAGAATGGGAGGAAATGAGGGAGGGTGGAATTGGGAGGGAATGAGGGAAGGGGCTACAGGTGAGATACAAAATGAATAAATTGTAATTAATATAAAAATAATAAATAATAAATTAGAACCAGACAAAATAGTCATAATGTTTTTCTATAGCATGCATTTCCACCTGACCAATTATTTACTCTTATTATTAGGTGAAATTAGCAAATTATACAATTTTGTTAGAAAATCTTGAATAATGTTATTTACATGTCTCTTAGTCTCCTCTGGTAATGCTGAAAAGCACTTACTCTTCACTCTGTCTCTCTGCATCCTTGGATGTGACAGGTTGTCTAGGGAAGAGGGTGATTAGGTGGGTCTCTCTCTTTTCTGTATTCAACTTTCTGTGGCTCCTCCCAGTGTGAGAAGATGTCCTTCTCTGCCCTTACTGGGAGTTGCTGTCTCTTCCCTGGTTACCAGCTCTGGTACTCACCTTCCAGTCAAGCTTTGACTTTAGTTTCACAAATCAGAATGCGGAATACAGTCCTTATTGACACAAAAACACAATTCTCACCTCAAAGGGCATATAAGAGATAGTTTGTTCTGGAACCAAATATTGAGCCACTGATTCCTGCAAAAGAGAATCCAGTTTCCTCTAATACCATGGGCCAACGTGACAGCAGTTTTATGATGTTTTTATTGTAAGTGAACAACAAAAGTCACAAACAGCACACTTTTCAAACAAATTGGTGAAAACATCCTGAAAAGCAGGGGAGTCTCTGGGAGTTGAGGTCAGTAGAAAGTTCCTAGAGTAATTAAAGCACAACTAAAAGGCTTTTTTGTGCCACTGTGTTGACTCTGCACCTCCTAGTCTTTCTGAAGAGGCTTGTGGGGGAGTGCTCTGTGAGTGCCCTATGTGACATTGCTTCAGGAACACTTTGACCACTCAGAACTAATCAAACCACAATATTTTTCTCATTTTGACTCTGGTTAATAAAAGAAGTCATTTATAAAAAGGTAAAAGGAGATTACCTTGCACAGAATGTAGGGGAAATTTACACCCAGTAGGTGGCCTTTAATCCAAATCTATAAATGTCATCAGACACTCCAAAGGCTAATAGGGAAGAGCATGAACTGCAGTTGAATGCTGGGAATTCACACCCATGGATGAACTTACTTTACTGAGAGTAAAGCAGGATCTTTCTATCATCTAGTCCCAAAGCTAATGTGGGGTTAATCTGGCAACATGATAGATTAAAAAATCATTCCATTGGGCTCGATTCAGAGTCAGGAGTATCTATCTAGTCTTCTACATCATCTTGTCTCCTAAACCTAGAACTGAGGCACTCAAGTTGTGTCCTAAGTCACAGTACTTGGAAGATTTATGCAATTAGTTTGATTTTTAAGACGCAAAACTTTTAACATAAACATTTCTTGGAGTTTAAGAATATCTTGAAAAATATTACAGAGATATAGTGGCACGAATGGATGAGAAAATTCCCTAATAGATTCATGTATTTGAGCACCTGGTCCTCAAGTTAGTGGTGCTGTTGGGAGGGCAGTATGGAACTTTGAATATGTAGAACTTTGATGGGGATAGTATGACAATTTGTTGTTGGGTTTTGAGTATTTATGGCCTGGCCTCACCTCACCTTCAGTTCATGCTTTCCTTCCTGTGTGTTCTTAGAGGTTGAGATGTGCCCTCTCAGTTTCTTGCTCCTGTCCCATACCACTGTGCCTTCCTTGCAATATGAATATCTAGTCCTTTGGAACTTTAAGCCAAAATAAACTCTTCTTTAAGTTGCTTTTGACCATGGTGATTTATCTGAGCATCAGAAAATAGCTAACACAGGAAGCATTTTATCATGTATATATCCACAGATAAGCATACAACAGGAATTATAAAATATAAAAAACCTTTTAAGTCACTACTGTGGAAATAGATCACTGGTTATATCCTTATGTCCACAGAGAAGCATAGAACAGACATTCTAGAAAACAAAAACAAAAACAAACAGCCGGGCCTGTGGAAATAGATCACTGGTGAAATTCTTGCTGTGCCAGGCTGAAGAACTGAGTCCAGATCCCCATCAGTCACATCAGATATCAATTCTGGTGGTGCAAGCTTGTAATCCCACAGCTGGGAAGGCAGAGAGACCTGAGGATTCCAGAATCTTGTTGCCCAGTAAGATTAGTAAAGGTCATTCATCTCTATTTTCAGTGAGTGAAAAAAAGTAGAGAGATTGAAAAGACTCTTATATTGACTTCTGACTTTTATTTGTACATATATGCACTATGTATGTATGTAAGTTTATGTGTGTGCATGTGGATGGGTATATATGTATATGATATATATTTCAGCAAAATTGAATTATTAGATATGAAATAATTATATACTGTATTAGCTTTTGTATCATTGTGATAATGGTCATGACCAAAATCAAGGTGGGAAGAAAGGGGCTTATTTGGAATATATGACTTGATTAGTCTAGCATGAGGAAAAGTCAAGGCCTGGACTCATGGTACTAACATGGAGTCAGGAGCTGAAGAAGAGCATGGGGAATGTTGTTTACTGTCTTGCTTTCCATAGGTTGCAAGGACAAAGAATTAAATGTCTCCTGTGGAGCATGTTTAAACTCCAATATGATGTTGTTGACTTTTCCAATACAGCCATTTCTGTACTGCACCAGTGGGCACATATTGCCTGGCATGTCAATGGTAGATTGGTATCACTTGAATTTGGTTTAATCATGGTGTTGAGAGGCACACCAATTAAAGTCTTTTTCAGAGGCCCTGATGAAAGGACAAAGAGAGAAAGTTAGCTTTGTGTCCTTGCCCAGGACAGGCTTGGCAATGACAGCCTACAGACTGGGAAAGGGTCTTCACCAATCCTATATGTGACAGAGGTCTAATATCCAGTATATATAAAGAACTCAAGAAGTTAAACAGCAACAAATCCAATTAAAAAATGGGGTACGGAGCTAAACAGAGAATTCTCTGTAGAGGAATATAGAATGACAGGAAAACACTAAAGAGATGCTCAACATCCTTAGCCATCAGAGAGATGCAAATCAAAATGACACTGAGATTTCACCTTACACCCATCAGAATGGCTAAGATCAAAAACGCAAGTGACAACACCTGCTGGAAAGGATGTGGAGAAAGGTAGTGGGAATGTAAACTGGTACAACCACTTTGGGAATCAATCTGGCGCTTTCTCAGACAATTAGGAATAGTGCTTCCTCAAGACCCAGCTATACCACTCCTAGGCATATACCCAAAAGAAGCTCAAGTACACAACAAGGACATTTGCTCAACCGTGTTTGTAGCAGCTGTATTTGTAATAACCAGAACCTGGAAACAACCCAGATGTCCATCAACGGAGGAATGGATACAGAAAATTGTGGTATTTTTACACAATGGAATACTACTCAGCAATCAAAAATGAGGAAATCATGAAAATTTATAGGCAAATGGTGGGATCTAGAAAAGATCATTCTGAGTGAGGTATCCCAGAAGGAGAAAGATACACTTGGTGTATACTCACTTATATATACCTATAAGATATGATAAACATAATGAAATCTATCCATCTAAAGAAGATAAACAGGAAAGAAGCCCCAGGGTGAGATGTTCAATCCTCACTTAGAAAGACAAATGGGATGTGCATTAGATGTAGGAGAAAACAAGTAACAGGACAGGAACCTACTGCAGAGGGCCTCTGAAAGACTCTACCTAGCAGTGTATCAAAGCAGATACTAAGACTCATAACAAAACCTTTAGTAGAGTGCAGGGAATCATATGAAAGAAGGGGAGTTAGTATGACGTGGAGAGAATAGGAGCTCCCTAAGGACCAAAAATGTCTGGGCCCAGGGGTCTTTTCTGAGACTGATGCTCCACCGAGGACCATGTATGGATATAACCTAGAATCTCTGCTCAGATGTAGCTTGTGGTAGCTCAGTAACCAATTGGTTTTCCATAGTAAGGGTAACAGGGACTATTTTTGACATGAACTCAATGGCAGCCTTTTTGACTTCCACAACCCCCAAGGGAGGAACAGTCCCGCTAGGCCACCAAGGAAGACTTTGCAGCCAGTCCTGAATATACCTGATAAAACAGGGTCAGATGAAAGGGGAGGAGGTCCTCCCCAATTCGTGGACTTGGAAAGGGGCAGGGAGGAGATGAGGGAGGGAGGGTGGGGTTGAGCGGGAATGAGAGAGCAGGATACAGCTGGGATACAGAGTTAATAAAATATAACTAATAATAAAAATAAAAACTAAAAAAAGAAAGGACAAAGATAAAGTTAATTTTGGGCAAGGTCCAGTCTGGTTCTAGGCTTTGGGCCTCTAAAGAGTTAAGGTTTCAGTTCTTGTGGACTGGGCTTTCCCCTTTGACGGGCTATACTATTTCATGCTATTAAATTTAATAAATGTTTTAAATTATTTTTTACTATTATCATTTATTAGAATGTATTCAATTTGCATCCTGGCTGTGTGCCCCTCCCTAGTCTCCTCCTAATCCTACCCACCCTCCTTCTCCCCCTATACCCTTCCCCTAGTCCAACGATAATAAATGTTCTAAGAATAAAAAATAATTATTTATTATGATGTTTGATGGTATAAAAATAATAAAATGGTATAAAAATAAGAGATAAATTATTTAAATAAAAACATAAATGATAAAACTATTTTAATAAATATGTAAATATAAATACTGAGATGACTATATGTTTACAGAATAAAATCTAAAAGGCTTTTACAAGTTCTGATAGTAAGTTATTTAATGTCCAAAGAAGCCTAACAACAACAACAACAACAAAACAAAACAAAAATACCCCCAAAACCCAGAAAACAAACAAACCAAAACAGAAGCTAAACAATTAGAAGATCCTTAGGGAAGATGCTTAATCCTCATTTGGGTCTGCTTTTCTCTATTAGTTGGACTTTTCCTTTTCATTTTAAAATATTCTTTCTTTTTTTCTACACGTTTAGTGTTATGCTTAGTATGTGAAAGGGAGAGTTTCTCTTCTAGTCCAATCTCTTTGGTGTTCTACCTGTTTCTTGTACCTTTATATCCACCTCTTTCTTTAGGCTAAGAAAATTTTCTTCTATCATTTTGTTGAAAATATCTTCTGGGCTTTGTCTTTGTTGGGTGGTTTTTATGCTCTTTGATTTCTGCTTTCTCTCTGGATTTTTCAGAGAGACTGTGTTGCCTGTTTTATGGAGCTGCTCTGCCTGGTGTGTTCACAGGAATGCTGGTGTTGGAGGATAGGTGAAGAGGCATTTGGGGGAGATGGGTTCTGTTGCAGTGCTAGGAGCATCCCTGAGAACTGGAATGAAACAGAGAGAGTGGAGTGTGTTCCCAGAAAGCCTACCTGCTCATCTGGCCAGCAGGCCTGTGGTTACTAAGGGGTTTCTGCCCAAGTTAGAGACTTGTACAGTGTCACAAGGGTAGGAAGGGAGGCAGGAGGTGATGGCCTGTGGGATCCCAAGGATGCATGGACATGGGGGGAGGGAGGCTGCATCTGGTGTGCTGTTGCACAGCTAAGGGTGACCCTGAGAAGTGAGTCTGAATGAACAGAGAGTGAAGAAGGTCCATGGTCAGCTTTCCTGATCTTCTGGCAGGTGTGGCTCATCAGGATTCTTGGCTTTCAAACTTTCTTACCAGGTTCTTTTTCCCATTTTTTTAATTTTTTTCATAAATTCTTATAAATATTATCACATTTTAGTTAATTATTTGTGTGTGTGAGTGAGTGTGTGAGTGTGTGTATTGTGTGTGTGTAGTTGCACTTGTTTGTGGAAGTCATAGGACAGCATTGAATTGGTCTTCACTTTCTGCCATGGGAGTTCTGGGAATCACACTCAGAGTATGCATGTCATTATTCCACCCTTAGTGTTTTCATGTATGCTGGTCATTGTTTTGGTTCATAGGAACTATAACTGGAAATGATTGTTTTTAATTATTTATTTACTTTTATTTTATTTACATTGGTGTTCTGCCTGCTTGTATGTGTGTGTATGTTGTTAGATCTCCTGGAACTGGAGTCACAAAGAGTTGTGATCTACCATGTGGGCGCTGGGAATTGAACCCAGGTCCTTTGGAAGAGCAGCCAATGCTCTTAACCATTGAGCCATCTCTCCAGGTCCCTGGAATGATTATTGTTTCAACTCCTCATTTGGATGCTTGTATGGTGCCTTCAGGTACTTTGAAAGATAGTTCTCAGAGAGTGCATATTAAGGTCACTTGAGTCTTCCAGGTCCTTTTTCCAAAGTGCAATAGGGACTTACCTTCTTATACCTCTGGGTGACTCACAAGGGAAACAACAATAGCTTATAGTATAAAGGGAAAATTTCTATCCACGTATGAGTGAGTATATACCATTCATGTCTTTTGGGGTTTGGGTTCATCAATCAGGATGATATTTTCTATTGTTCCATCCATTCATCTGCAAATTTATGGTATCTTTGTTTTTAACAGCTGAGTAGTATTCCATAGTGTAAATGTACCACATTTTCCTTATCTACTTTTTTGGTGTAGGGACTGTTTGGAGCCGCACTCTGGCAGCTGCTTTGATATTTAAATCTCAGTGGACAGACAGCTTTTACCAGGACTTCACTGAAGTCAGGGAAGAATTTGCAAGTCCATCTCCTTTTGTTGGTTACAGCAGGTGGGATAGCTTGTGAAGATCACACCTCTTGCTTCAGCTCCTTGTAGAAATTTAACCCATTGTTCTGAGCTGTTTATACTTTGGCTTAAAAGCTCTCTGCAGTGAAAAAGTCAGGCTGCTGCTAAGGCTGCTGCAGTGGTTGTCAAGATAATTTATTATGGAAGTCAGAATTTGCAGAGCATTGTCAAGGTACAGCCAAACTTAATCAAGATCAGGGAATTCCTATAACTTATGACATGCTTGCTGGAGAAAGAATCTACAGGGAAATAGGACAACAACTGGATTTTGATGTGGCTGTTTATGCTCAGGTAAATACTGCTGCCGGAGAGCCTGGAATAAACTTCCACAAGTAGGTAGACAGGTGGAGAATTTGTCTAAAATCTGTCAGGGACCTGATGAGTTATTTCAAGATTTTTGTGGCAAGATTAATGCAAGCAGCAAACAGACTTATTAGTGATGAAAAGTCTGGATTATTATTAGTAAAACAATTGGCTTATGAGAATGCTAACAGTGCTTGCCAAGCAGCTTTGAGACCCTTTAGAAAGAAAGGAGATATTTCTGAATATATTAGATTATGCAGACATCGGGCTGTCTTATACTCAAGGGATGCTATGGTTACAATCCTACAAGGAAAAACTATTAAAGAGGCAGCTTCTCAGTTTTTCCAGTAAGAAAGCTAATGATTAATTCTGCTACAAAGCTTCAATGGTCATAAAAAATTAAATTCAACAAATAACATGATGTTTTGTCTGTCTGTCTTGAAGGTATAAGTTTACCATATTCAGTAGGTCTTGGTTATAGATTATTGGTCATTGGCTATGTTTAAAATTTATAACATAAAGTTAACTTACTTAAAACCTAGTGTTAAAACCATTCTAAACAACAAATACACATTACTCATATCCAAATTAAAAAACTAAAATGTTTTGCTACAATTAGTATTTCTTCCATATAAAGACTAATTATGGTGCTACATATATTAGTCAAGCTTTTCAACATTTTAAAAATCATAAAACAGATATGCCATGTAATCCTTAAGGCTAAAAAAAAATATAGAGCCTGCCCATGGATGTCTTAATAACCAATTGCAAAAAATAAAAAAAAGGGGTAGTCATATCCCCAAATATTAATCAAGCTCTCTTTATTTTAAATTTTTTTGAATGTGGATATACAAGGTCGTTCTGCGGCTGATCAATTATGGTATCCTAATACCCAAGAAAAATGGAAAGATCTGATTACTGGAATATGGCAGGGCCCAGACGCCATATCAATATGGGGAAGAGGGTATGTTTGTATTTTTCCACAGGACGCAAAAGGAGCCAGGTGGATACCAGAAAGGCTGGTACGTTTTGCAGGAGTTGTTTCCCAGAAGGAGGATGTTCCCGCTGCAGACAATCATAAATTCTGCCCTGACTGAGACCAAAAAGCTGCATTAGACTCAAGCTCCTGACCCACCTTTGTTTCATTCTGCTCCTGGGAGAAGACATCATTAAGAGAAACCTCTTATACAATAGACTGGACTCGATTGTTCTGTTAATAAGGACAATTCTCAACAAAATTAGAAAAAAATGAAAAAGAAGACTAACTGTAAAACTTTGGTCTGACTCAGGTTTTCAGCAGACCAAAACAAGCTTGCTTCAAAAACTGTTGGGAGGCCCTGTAACTGCCTATGTAAATTCTCCTTTTGTTTTGTTGTTTGGAGATATTAATCTTTCAAATGGTTCTGTTTGCTCAACAGCCTTTTACTATGGTTCCTGTAAATGTTTCTCAGACTTGGTAATTTACACAAGGACTTATCTGCTAAGTCACTTTTTTGGAGTGTTATTTTGGACTTGGCTTGTGATAGGAGATGCGCTCCTATCTGTGGCAACTAAAACCTGCCTGAAGGCCTTTTAGTATGTCAAAGCTGATCTGATCTGTATAAGATCATACCACAATGTCTACCCTAGCAAAGGTTGGTAGTCAGAGAAGGGTAAAGTTTCTCTGGGATATGTTCAACCCAAGACAGGGCATGAATGACAGAATTCATGTACTGATGACAGGTAACAATATATCTTATGAGAGAAATGACCTAAGACAGGCACAATCTTTTGCTCCATAACTCTTAAGTTTTTGCTAATTTTAAAAATATAAAAAAGGGAGACCTATTGGGAGCCGTGGCTCTGGCAGCTGCTTTGATATTTAAATATCAGCAGAAAGACTGCTTTTACCAGGCTTTCACTGAAGACAGAGAAGAATTTGCAAGTCCATCTCCTTTTGTTTGTGACAGCAGGTGGGATAGATTGTGAAGATCACACCTCTTGCTCCAGCTCCTTGTAGAAATTTAACCCATTTTTCTGAGATGTTTTTACTCTGGCTTAAAAGCTCTCTGCAACAAAAAAGCGCTGCTGATAAGGCTGCTGCTACAGCTGCTGCAATGGCTGCCAATTCGGGAACCTCTTAAAAAAGTCCCTTGTGTGCTGTGTGTTTTTTATTAATTTTAATCCTCACTCCTGACTCAAGGACTGAAAGAACCCCGGGGGGTGTCTTCCGCCAGAGAGACCCCCTCCCAAGGATCAACGAGACCAGTTGTTTGGATGCAAACAGCAAGAGGCTTTATTCGATACACGGGTACCCGGGGCGACAGAGTCTTTTCCGGAGACTCTCGCGCTGTCCCCAGGTTAGTTGGGTGATTTATACATTCTGATCCCTCCCAGCATGCCCCATTCCTGCCTGGCAGGCATCTATTGGTCAAAATGCTACATTTTGAATTGATTGGTTATAGGAAGGTCACCAGACCATTGATCATGACCAGGTGTCCCTCCCTAGGGGGAGGGTCCAGTTTCCTAGCAACTGTATCTCTAGTGGGTGGGGAAAGAACGCAGGGAGGTAGCTCTCCCCTCAGGGAATTTACTACTATACTGCGCCTACTCTACCGTCTTAACAATCGCAGCTATTTTGTCTTTGGTCTCTCAATTGGGTGGTTTGAACAAAGCCATGGTTAAGTAACAGGGAAGGCGGGAAGGCAGATTGTGAGCCGAGTCACCTATCCGGCCCTTATCTCAGGTGCCTAGAGTGCTTTTCTCAGGGACTTCCCAGTTTCCCCTCAAAGGCCAGGTGCCCAACTGCAGATATCCTGTTGTTGCCCGCATTATGCTAGGGTTTTATTCTTTCAGGACCATTCGACTCTGCTGGCGGTCTCCGGCAAGGGACTTTTAGGTTGTTTTCTGTATTTGGTTGTTATGATTAAAGCTGCTATAAACACACTTGAGCAAGTGTCCTTGTGGTATGGTGGAGCTTCTTTTGGGTATATGCCCAGCAGTGGTATAGCTGGGTCCTGAGGTAGAACTATTCTCAGTTTTCTGAGAAATCACCAGATTGATTTCACTGTAAAACTTTCATTGTCATTTTACAAGTTTGCACTCCCTACCAGCAAGGGAGGAGTATTCTTTCTTCACAACCTTGACAACATGTGCTGTCACTTGGGTTTTTGATCTGAGCCATTCTGATGGGTATAAGATGGAATCTGAGTTATTTTGATTTGTATTCACCTGATGATTAAGAATGTTGAACATGCCATTAAGTGTTTCATAGCCATTAGGGATTCCTCTGTTGAGAATTCTCTGTTTAGTTTTTTTACCCCATTTTTAATTGGATATTAGGTTTGTTGGTTTTTAATTTTTTATTTCATTATACATTTTATATATTAGCATTCTTTTGTATGTAGGGTTGGTGAAAATGTTTTCCCATTCCGTTAACTACAGTTTAGTCCTACTGACAGTTCCTTTGCCTTGCAGAAGCTGTTCAGTTTCATCTTTTTCTTTTTTCTTATTGGATATGTCTATTTTCTTTTTTTATTAATTACACTTTATTCACTTTGTATCCCCATAAACCCCTACCTCCTCCCCTCCCAATTCCACCCTCTCTCCACCTTTTTCACACCTACCCTTCCACAAGTCCACTGATAGGGGAGGTTCCCCTTTCCTTCCTTCTCATCTTAGTCTATCAGATTTCATCAGGAGTGGCTGCATTGTCATCCTCTGTAGCCTGTTAAGGCTGCTCCCCTCTCACAGGGAGGTGATCAAAGAGCAGACCAATCAATTCCCATTACTATGAAACCCACTTGGACACTGAACTGCCATGGGCTACATCTCTACAGGGGTTCTAAGTTATCTCCATGCATGGTACTTGGTTGGAGTATGAATCTCTGGAAAGACCCTTATGTTCAAATATTCTGGTTCTATTGCTCTCCTTGTGGAGTTCCTGTCCTCTCCAGATATTAACTATTTCCCACTTCTTTCATAAGATTCCATGCACTCTGCCAAACAATTGGCCATAAGTCTCAGCATCTGCTTTGATAGTCTGCAAGGCAAAGCCTTTCAGAGGCCCTCTGTGGTAGGCTCCTAACTTGTTTCTTGTTTTCTTCTTCTTCTGATGTCCATCCTCTTTGCCTTTCAGGAAGGGAATTGAGCATTTTAGTCATGGTCCTCCTTCTTGATTAGTTTCTTTAGGTGTACAGATTTCAGTAGGTTTATCTTATATGTCTATATGAGTGAGTATATACCATGTGTGTCTTTCTACTTCTGGGACAGCTCACTCAGGATGATCCTTTCCACTTCCCACCATTTACCTGCAAATTTCATGATTACCTTGTTTTTCATTGCTGAGTAATATTCCACTGTGTAGATGTACCACAATTTCTGTATCCATTCTTCAGTTGAGGGACATCTGGGTTGTTTGTAGCTTCTTGCTATTACAAATAAAGCTGCTACAAACACGTTTGAGCAAATGTACTTATTTTGTAATTGAGCCTCTTTTGGATATATGCCTTTTAGGAGTGGTATGGCTGGATCTTGAGGAGGCATTATTCCTCGTTGCCTGAGGAAGTGCCAGATTGATTTCCAGAGTGGTTGTACAAGTTTACATTCCCACCAGCAGTGGAGGAGGGTTCCCCTTTCTCCACAACCTCTCCAGCATGTGTTGTAACCTGAGTTTTTGATCTTAGCCATTCTGATGGGTGTAAGGTGAAAAATATCAGGTTTTGATTTTCATTTCCCTGATGACTAAAGACATTGGGCACTTCTTTAAGTGTTTCTCTGCCATTCGATATTCCTCTATCGAGAATTCTCTGTTTAGCTCTGTTCCCCATTTTTTAATTGGATTACTTGATTTGTTGCTTTTCAGCTTCTTTAGTTCTTCATACATAATGGATATTAGCCTTCCGTCAGATAAAGGGTTGGTGAAGATTCTTTCCCAGTTGTTTTGTTGTTTTGTTTTGATGGCTGTGTTCTTTGCTTTACAAAAGCTTTTCAGTTTCATGAGGTCCCATTTATTGATTGTTGCTCTTAGAATACCAATAAGCTTTTGGTATTAGTTCAGGAAGTTGTCTCCTATACCAATGAGTTTTAGGGTACTCACCACTTTTTCTTCTAGCCGATTTCGTGTGTGTCAGGTTTTCTGTTGAGGTCTTTGATCCACTTGAATTTAATTTTTTGTAGGGTGATAAGTATGGATCTATTTGCATTTTTTCTTAATGTAGATATCCAGTTAGACCAGCACCATTTGTTGAAGATGCTATCTTTTTTCCATTGTATTCTTTTTTTGTATCTTTGTCAAAGATCAGTTGTCTGTAAATGTGTGGGTTTATTTCTGGGTCTTCTGTTCAGTTGTATTGATCCACCATTCTGTTTCTATGCCAGTACTATGCAGTTTTTATAACTGTTGCTCTATAGTACAGCTTAAGATCAGGCATGGAGATAACTCCAGACGATCTTTTATTGTAGAGGATTGTTTTAGCAATTCAGAGTTTCTTGTTATTTGATATGAATTTGAGAATTTTTCTTTCCAGGTCTGTAAAGAATTTTTTTGGTAATTTGATGGGAATTGCATTGAATCTGTAGATTGCTGTAGGTAAGATGGCCATTTTTTCTATGTGAATCTTGCCAAGCCATGAACATGGGAGATCTTTCCATCTACTGATATCTTCTTCTAATTCTTTCTCCAGAGATTTGAAGAAAGAATTTATGTCATTTGTGGCTATTGTGAATGGTGTTGTTTCCCTAATTTCTTTCTTAGCCCTTTTGTCTTTCATATAGTGGAGGGCTACTGATTTTTTTGAGTTAATTTTGGTTCTGACCACTTTGCTGAAGGTGTTTATTAGCTTTAGGCGTTACCTGGTAGAATATTTGGGGTCACTCAGGTATACGATCATGTTATCTGCAAATAGTGATAATTTGACTTCTTCCTTTCCAATTTGTATCCCCTTGATCTCCTTCAACTGTCTAATTGCTCTAGCAAGGACTTCCAGAACTATGTTGAAGAGATATGGAGAAAGTGGACAGCCTTGGCTTGTCCTAGATTTCAGTGGGTTTGCTTTAATTTCTCTCCTTTTAGTTTGATGTTGGCTACAAGCTTGCTGTATATTGCCTTTACTATGTTTAGATATGTGCCTTGTATCCCTGATCTCTCCAATACTTTAAACATGAATGGATGTTGGATTTTGTCAAATGATTTTTCCCCATCTAGGGAGATTATCATGTGGTTTTTTTCTTTCAGTTTGTTAATACAGTCGATCACATTGATGGAGTTCCATATATTGAACCACCCCTGCATACCAGGGATAAAGCCTACTTGGTCATAGTAGATGACATCTTTGATGTGTTCTTTTATTCAGTTTGCTGAGTATTTTTGCATAAATGTTCATAAGGGAGATTGGCCTGAAATTCTCTTTCTTTGTTGGGTCTTTGTGAGGTTTAGGTAGCAAGGTGCATGTGGTTTCATAGAATGAGTTTGGTAGTGTTCCTTCTGTTTCTATTTTGTGGAATAGTTTGAAGAAAACTGGAATTTCCTCTTCATTGAAGGTCTGGTAGAATTCTTTGCTGAAACCATCTCGTCTAGGGCTTTGTTTCCATGGGAGACTTTTGATGACCGCTTCTCTTTCCTTAGGGTATATAGGAGTATTTAATTGATTTACCTGGTCTTTGCTCACCTTTGGTAAGTGGAGTTGATCAAGAAAATTGTCCATTTCATTTAGATTATCAAATTTTCTGGCATATAGACGTTTGAAGTAAGTCCTAATGATTGTTTGGATTTCCTCAGTGTCTGTAGTTATGTACCCCTTTTCTTTTCTGATTTTTTTTTTATTTGGATGGTGTCTCTCTGCCTTTTAGTTAGCTTGGCTAAGGGTTTGTCGATCTTCTTGATTTTCTCAAAGAACTAGGTCTTAGTTTTATTGATTCTTTGAATTGTTTTATTTGTTTCTAATTGATGGATTTCAGCCCTGAGTTTGATTATTTCAAGCTGTCTACTCCTTTTTGGTTTCTCTGCTTTTTGTTTTTCTAGGGTTTTTAGGTGAGCCATTAAGATGCTTGAATGAGCTGTCTTGGTTTTCTTCTTGAAGGCACTTAGTGCTATGCACTTTCCTCTTAGCCCTGCTTTCATTGTATCCCACATGTTTGAGTACGTTGTACCTTCATTTTCAATGAATTGTATGAAGGCTTTAATTTCTTTATTTCTTCCCTGACCCAGCTGTCACTGAGTTCAAGTTGTTCATTTTCCATGTGTATGTAGGCTTTTTGCTATTTCTGTTGTTATTGGGTCCAGCTTTATTCCATGGTGATCAGACAAGATACAAGGGATTATTTCAATCTTCTTGTATCTGTTGAGGCTTGCTTTGTGACCAACCATATGGTCTATTTTGGAGAAGGTTCCATGAGGTGCTGAGAAGAAGGTAAATTCTTTTGTGTTTGGGGAAAGGTTCTGTA
>REGO01001480.1:15538-39826 GCA_010120015.1 Rhombomys opimus | reverse complement strand
ACTGAGAGTTTTGCAGGGTATAGTAGCCTGGGCTGACATCTGTGTTCTCTTAGGGTCTGCATGATATCTGTCCAGGCCCTTCTGGCTTTCATAGTCTCTGTTGAAAAGTCAGGTGTAATTCTAATGGGTTTGCCATTATATGTTACTTGGCCTTTTTCTCTTGCAGCTTTTAGTATTTTTTTCTTTGTTCTGTATACTTACAGTTTTGATTATTATATGGCGGGAGGATTTTCTTTCCTGGTCTAATTTATTGGGTGTTCTATAGGCCTTTTGTATTCTTATTGGCCTCTCCTTTAAGTTGGGGAAATTTTCTTCAATGATTTTGTTGAAAATATTTTCTGGGCCTTCGTGCAGGGAATCTTCTTTTTCCTGTATTCCTATTATTCTTAGGTTTTGTCTTTTTATGTTGTCTTGAAATTCTTGGACGGTCTGTGTCAGGAATATTTTAGATTTAACATTTTCTTTGACAGATACATCGATTTCTTCCATTGTATCTTCCACCCTTGAGATTCTTCCTTCCATTTCTTGTAGCCTAGTGGATATGCTAACCTCTGTAGTTCCTGCTTTCTTCCCTACGTTCTTTCTCTCCACAATTTCTTCCATTTGTGTTTTTTAAATTTTTCCAATTCTATCTTCAGGTCTTGAGCTATTTTGTTGGTTTCCTTCCCCTGTCTGACTGTATTTTCATGTTTTTCTGTCAATTCTTTCAGCTGTTTGTTTGAACAATCCACTGTTTCTTTTATTTCATTCAGTGATTTAAGCATTTCCTCTCTAAAGGCCACAGACTGTTTGGCTGCAGCTTCTTCTATTTCTTTTCGTATTTTATTTGTTTCCTCTGTTATCATCTTCATGAGCATAGATGTTCGGTCATCTCCTTGAATTTCATTTATGCTGGGGTGTCTAGGGCTATTTGCCCCTGGATAACTAGGTTCTGGAGATGCCATAATTCTCTGGGTTTTGTTGGTAGAACTTTACGCTGTCCTCTACCCTTTGGGCTATCTTAGTTGTTTGAATTTAGTTTCTGCTTGTTCCTGGACTCTTGTAGTAGAGAGAATCCCTTTGGCAGGAAGATGGTTTTTCCTGAAGGAAACCTTCCCAGCTTTTTGGGTATAGTCCCTGGATGTCTGGTGTTTTACAGGAGTTGCTACAGCTCACCTCAGGCATAGAGACCTGGGTGGTAACTGTGGTCCTGATTAGTCAAAAGGGCTCTCCTCTCACCGGGAGAAGTCCTGGAGACAACTGCCCTCCTTCTGGGTTTCTTGCTGTAAATTTAGTGATCAGCTGCTGTAACCTGTGTGTCCCATGGTTTGGTCGGTTTTGTTAGGGATAACTGGTTGCCCCTTGGAGCAGTATCTGGGGGTTGATCTCAGGGTTCCTGGTCTTTTGTAGGTCTGAGGTTGGGGCTCTGTGCTTCAGAACCCAAGAGGTAATCTGTGGCGGGTGAGTACTGCTCTGGTGTCTTGGGGCACACAGTTCTGTCTGTAAGGAGTAGTTGGTACAAAGCAGGCCTCTGGGTTGGCGCAGTGTGCGCCTACCTGCTAGTCTGTGGAAGCTGAGTTTCCAATCACTCTGTGCTCCCTGTTTGGGCCCAGATCAGTGATGGCTGGGCGTACTCGCTTGTTTGCGAACTGCAGTCTGCTAGACTTTCCCTAGGTGACCACAGCAGCACGGTTTCTTCCTTCTCTGTGGGGTCCTCTCCAGACAGGGGTTCCCAGTCCCTGTTGTACTGGGGCGCGCAGCTTGTCTGTACCGCTGAGCTGAGCGTGCAGCTCTCTGCGTGCTGTGCGTGCAGCTCTCTGCGTGCTGCAGGAGTTCAGCTGTGATGGCGGAGGGCAACTGCCGTCCTAGAGACCTTCCGGGAAAAGACTGGGTAACCCGCGATCAGACCCACAACCTTGCTTCTCCGTGGGGTCCCCTGCGACCTGGACTCTCAGCCTCAGGCACCCTTCTGCCCACGGATCAGCCTGGGAAAGAGATGGGGAAACGCAGGCTTGCGGCTCCAGCCCGGAGACCCAAAGTCCATGTCACCCAGGAACTCTTCCGGGTTCTGGCTGGGCAGCTGAGAGTGGACCCGACCGATTCCCAGGCCGTGGGAGCCTCCCCTCACCTGGGAAACACGACTGCTGTGGTTTCGGGGCCCAGAGTTCAGTCTCCTGGTCGCTGCACGGAGAGTGCTGTCCTGCTTCTCAGACAGGGTGCTCTCCTGGTGCTGCTATCTTGGCTCCCCAGTCTGTGTCTTTTTATTGGAGAATTGAGTCCATTAATGTTGAGAGAGATTAATGACCAGTGGCTGTTAGATCCTTTGATTTTGATGTTGGCTATGGTAATAAGTTTGTGTGCTTGGTCATTTTTTGTTTTACTGTAGTGATGTTAATTATTTCCTGTGTTTTCTTGAAATTAGCTAGTTTTCTTGGGTTGTATTTTCCCTTCTAGTGTCTTCTATAACGGTATTTGTGTGTCTATGTATCTTTGAAATTTGTTTTTGTTGTTGAATATCTTGTTTTCTCCATATATGGGGACTGAGAGTTTTGCTGGGTATAGTAGCCTCGGCTGACATCTGTGTTCTGTTAGGACCTGTATGATATCAGTCCAGGCTCTTCTGGCTTTCAAAGTCTCTCTTGAGAAGTGAGGTTTGATTCTGATGGGTTTGCCATTACATGTTACTTGGCCTTTTTCCCTTGCAGCTTTTCGTATTTTTTCTTTGTTCTGCATACTTACTGTTTTTATTATTATGTAGTGGGAGGATTTTCTTTTCTGGCCTAAGTTATTGGGTATTCTGTAGGCCTCTTGTATTCTTCTAGGCCTCTCCTTTATGTTGGGAAAATTTTTGTCAATGATTTTGTTGAAAATATTTTCTGGGCCTTGGTGGAGGGAATCTTCTTTTTCCTCTATTCTTATTATTCTTAGGTTTTGTCTTTTTATGTTGTTTTGAATTTCTTGGACTCTCTGTGTTAGGAATTTTTTAGATTTAACATTTTCTTTGACAGATACATCGATTTCTTCCATTGTATTTTCACAACTGAGATTCTTTCTTCCATCTCTTGTAGTCTATTGGTTATGCTTACCTCTGTAGTTCCTATTTTCTTCCCTAAGCTCTCTCCACAATTTCCTCCATTTGTGTTTCCATTTGTGTTTTCCAATTCTATCTTAAGATCTTGAGCCATTTTGTTGATTTTCTTCCTTTGTCTGACTGTATTTTCCTGTTTTTCCTTCAATACCTTCAGTTGTTTGTTTGAACACTGCTCTGTTTCTTTTATTTCTTTCAGTGATTTAAGTATTTCCTCTCCAAAGGCCACAAACTGTTTGGTTCCAGTTTCATGTATTTCTTTATGGATGGCCATAATCTGTTTTTCTTTATCTTCTTCTATTTCTTTACAGATGGCCATAATCTGTTTGTTTTTATCTTCCTGTAGGTCTTTACGCATTTTATTTGTTTCCTCTCTTATCCTCTTCATGAGAATCAATGTTAGGTCATCTTTTCAAATTTCAATTATGCTGGGTTGTCCAGGGCTACTTGCCCCTGGATAAGTGGGTTCTGGCGATGCCATATTGCATTGTCTTTTATTGTTTGAGCTTTTATGCTGGCCTCTACCCACTGGGCTATCTTATGTGTTGGGTGTTAGTTTCTGGTGTTTCCTGGAATCCTGCGGTGGAGAGAATCGCCTTAGCAGGAAGATGATTTTTCTGAAGGAGGCCTCTACTTTTTGTGTATGGTCACTGTATGGCTGGTGTTTTTCAGGAGTTGCCACAGTTTACCTCAGGGTTAGAGATCTGAGTGGTATCTGTTGTCCTTGTTAGTTGAGAGGGCTCTGCTCTCACCCGGAGAAGTCCTTGAGACAGCTGCCCTGCTTCTGGGTTTCTTGCTATAAATTTAGTGAGCTGTTGCTGTAATCTGGGTGTCCTGTGGTTTGGTCAGTTTTGTTAGGGATAACTGGCTGCCCCTTGGAGTAGTAGTGGGGGTTTATCTCGGGGATCTCAAGCTTCTGTAGGTCTGAGGTTGGGGCTCTGTGCCCCAGTACCCAAGTGGTAATTTGTGGCAGGTGAGTACTGTTGTCCTGGTAGCAGCAGGCTAGCTGGTGCACAGCAGGTCCCTGGTTAGGGCCAGTATGAGGCACCTTTTCCAGGGATATTTTGAGTAGCCTAAGTCCATCCCCATTTCCTTCCTTCCCTGTGGGGTTTACTTCTGACAGTGTCTCCCAGTCTCTGTTGCCCTGGGGTGCACAGCTCTTTCTGTGCCAGATAGCTGGGCATGCAACAAGTCTCTGTGCTCACGGCTGGAATGCAGTTCAGTGATGGTGACTCGCACCCACCTTTCTGCGAGATCATTTCCAGGGAAAGATTGAGTGACCCTAGGCCAGTCCTGTTTCCTTCCTTCCCTGTGGGGTTATCTCCCGACAGAGACTCCTAGTCTCTGATGCCCTGGGGCACAGAGTTCTGTCTGTCCCAGAGAGCTGGGCACAGAGCAAGTCTCCATGCTCGCAGCTGGAGCCCAGTTCAGTGATGGCGGCTTGCATCCACCTTTCTGTGAGACCTTTTCCAGGGGAAGACTGGGTGACCCGTGGTCAGTCACATTTCCTTCCTTCCCTTTGGGTTTTTCTCATGACTGGGACTCCCTGTCTCTGGTGTTTTTGTGCCCAGCTATCAGCCTGGAAAGGTGATCATGACATGCAGGCGTGTACCTCTGGTCTGTCGATCCAGTGCCTGTGCAACCTGGGATCTCTTCCGGGTTCTGGCTAGGTGACCTGAGAGTGGACCCGACTGATTCCCACACCGTGGGGGCTTCCTTTCACCTGGGAAACATTTTGCTGTTGTTTTAGGACCCAGAGTTCAGTCTCTTGGTCGCTGTATGGAAAATGTTGTCCTGCACCTCAGAAGAAGTGTTCTCCTGGTGCCGCCATCTTGTCCCCCACATTCCAGTTTCTTGAGGTTCCATTTATTAATTGTTGATCTAATTCCTGAGTTGTTGGTGTTTTGTTTATGAATGTGCCAATAAGATCAAGGCTCTTCCCCAATTTTTCTTCTGACAGATTTAGTGTGTCTGGTTTGATGTTGAGGTCTTTGAGCCACTTGAACTTTAGTTTTGTGCAGTGTGATAGACATGGATATAATTGCACTCTTCTACATGCAGACATCAGTTAGTCCAGCAGCATTTCATGAAGCTGCTTTCTTCTTTCCATTTCATGGTTTTGTTCTTTGTGAAAAATCAATTTTTCACAGCTGTGTGGGTTTCTTTTTAGATCTTCAGTTTGATTCCTTTGATCAACTATTCTGTTTCTATGCGAATACCACACAGATTTAATACTATTGCTCCGTAATTACTATTACTATTATTATTACTATTGCTTGAAATGAGGGATGGTTATAGCTCCAGAAATTCATTAATTGTACAGGATAGTTTTAGCTATTCTGTTTTTATTTTTTTGTTTATTATTCATAAATTAAAGGATATCATGCTACAGTCTCCAGACCCAAAGAAGTTATATAAAAAGGAAGCATCAATTGAGGATGCTTGATTTTCAAGGGGAAATAAAAGTGAGCAAACTGGCTAGTAGAGGGAAAGCGTAGGCATCAGGGGTGGGGATTAGGAGTAGGAGATCAGGGCAGAGAGGCCTGTGTAAGAGAAAAGAAATCTGAGGAGGGTGGCATTTCTGGGATGTGCCAGAGACCTGGCATAGGGGAGGGTCCAGTAAGCTTATGGGGTCACCCTAGCTGAGGCTTCAAGAACATGGACCCTCAAGTGGCTACCTTTTGTAGCCAGGCAGGCCTTCTAGTGAAGGGATAAGAACACAAACCTACCTACAAAATCTTTGACTTAAAATATTTTCTTCCTTTAAGATGTGCAGGGACAAAGACAGAGCAAAACTGAGAAAATGGCCAACTAAAGACTGGCCCTACTTGAGAACCAGACCATGGGAGAGAACCACTCCATGACACTATTAGTGTTACTCTGCTATGGTTTTAGACAGGAGCCTAGCATAACTCCCCTGAGAGGCTTTACAGATGCAGGGACCCACAACCAAATGTTAGACATTGCTCTGTGAGTCCTATGGAAGAATGGAGAGAATGACCAAGGGAGACAAAGTGGTTCAAGACTCCAGAGGAAGATCTACAGAGTCAACTAACATGGGCAATGGGTGCTCACAGAGACTGAACCACCAATCAAAGAACATGCATGGACTGGTTCTAGGCCCCTGCACATATATAACATATACACAGGTTGGTCTTCATGTGGTTCCCCCAATAACTGGAGCAAGGTCTGTCTCTGTTTCTTATACCTGCCTTTGGATCTTACTCCTGTAACTTGGATGCCGTGTCTGTTCTCATTGGGAGAGGATGTGTCTAGTTCTGCATCAACTTAATGTGCCAGGGTAGGTTGGTAACTATGGAGGACTCCCTCCTCTTCTGAGGTAAAGAGGAAGGAAAGATGTGAAAAAAGGGTGAATGTGTGGTGGGCTGTGAGGAGAGGAGGGGTGTTGTGATCTAGATACAAAGTGAATAAATGAAGAAACAAAACAAAAATAAATGGAGAAACAAAACAAAACAAAACAAAAGAACATTTCATTCCTGATATATATTTTTTTTTCTGATGGATCATGGATTCTAGGGAGAAGGTTATCAACCTAAACAGGAAAATGTCACTTAAACTATGTATAGGTTTTACAGCTATTTTTAGATAGATATTTAATAATTTGTTTTTCTTATGACTTTTCCAGACACCCATTACTGTTATGTTACTCTCTGATCTCTTTCTATATTTTTCTCACTCCCACCTAGCTAAAGCACTTAATTTTCTTTCAGTGACTTATGCCATTCTGTGCTCCTATCTGTTGCTTTTTTCCTCAGAAGATTTATGTATTTCCATTTTTGAGTACTCTGTCTATATGTATGCATGCCAGAAGAAGGCAAAGGATCCCCTATAGATTGTTGTGAGTTGCCATAAAATTGAACTCAGAACCTCTAGAAGAGCAGATAGTGCTCTGAATCACTGAGCCATCTCTCCAGCTTTTACTTTTACCTTCATAGTTTCTGCAGTTACTCTGAGTTATATACTTGAATGTACATTTGGAGCTAGGAGCTTCCAATGAGAGGGAAGATGTGTCATTTGTTTTTCTGGGTGTAGGTTACCTCCAGCAATATGATCTTTATTTGTTCCTTGTATTATCTTCCAATGTCATTTTTCTTTATAGCTGAATAATAATTACACACTGTGTATGTGCAACATTGTATTTATCCATCAGTCAGTTAAATGACATTCAGGTTATTTCCAGTGAACATGACTGAGCAAGGATCTGTGAAGCTTTGTATTGAGAGAGTTCTTTGGACATATGGGAGGAACAGAATAGCAGGGTCATATGTAGATTTATTTAGTAGCTTTGTTTGGTTCTCCTCACTGATTTCCAGAGTGAGTAGCCTAGTTTGCAATCCCGGTGACAGTGGGTAAGGGTTTCCTTTTCCCCATATTCTCTCCAGTATTTGAGGTCAATTGTTTTATTGATCATTGTCACTCTGTCTGGGGTAAGATGAAATCTCAAAACTGTTTTGATTTGCATTTCTTTAATTGTTAGGCATGATAAAGTTGAAAGATAGCCATTGTTATTTCTACTTTTGAGAAGTCTCTGTTTCCATCACAAGCAAATTTTTTGAATGGGCTATTTGGGTTTAATTGTTATCTTCTCTTACTCTTTGTTTTTTGAGCTCTTTGTTTTGGATATTAATCCTCTGTTAGGTGTTTAGCTGGCAAAGGTTCTCTCTTTGTGGGCTTCTTCAAAGTCTCAGTGGATGTTTTCTTTAGCAGTCTAGGAACTTTTTATTTTTATGCCTTGTTAATTGTTGACTTTAATTTTTGGGCAATTGCACTCCTATTCAGAACTTCTTTTTTATGCTTATATCATGTAGGGTATTATCCATGCTTTTTTTCTAGTAGTTTCAGGTTTTGAAGTTTAAGTCTTTGAACCATGTCAAGTTAGTTTTGTGGAGGACGAGAGATATTGGTTTAATTTCAGTCTGACACACACACACAAACACAAGGAGATAGATGGCAAAATTTAGAGGTTTATTTGTGGTTCAAATTGGCTGATATCAGCTTTTGTCATTTACTTTATTTCTTTAATGAATGTACCTAAAATTTTGTTCACTTAAAAATATGACATCTGGGAAAATTCTATGTATGTTATATAATTATATATAATTATGTATATATATATATATATATGTATACACACATACAAGTTATATTACAACTCATAAAGTCACATGCAACTAATAGGCCTCTTAGGGTAGTAAGATACAACTTTTTATTGCTTCTTATTTTTTGAGATTATATTTAACATCATTTCCTTCTTCCCTCTTCTCCCTATAAACCATTCCATATACCACTTTTTCCTATTTTTTAAAATTAAAGGCCTCTTTTTCATTAATTTTTTATCTATCTATCTATCTATCTATCTATCTATCTATCTATCTATCTATCTAACCAACCTGCTCAGTCTGCTTCATGTTGCTTATGTGTATATTTTCAGCACTGACCATCTGGTATTAGACAATCAATTAGTGTGCTCTTCCGTAGAGAATACTCTCCCAATTAAGCATTCTTAGTTGTCTGTAGTACATTGTATAGGGTTGAGGCCTTGTGGTATTTCTCCCAATAATGTTAGCATGTCCATTGTTTCTATTCTTGCTCAGCTTGTGTTTATGCAGTCATGTTGAGGAGACATTATAGGTGTAGCTTCTGAGCACACTAGCCTCATAACAACCTTATGATCCTCTGGTCTTACAATATTTCTGATCACTCTTAGCTTTAGGTGAGGGAGGTGTTTTGTTTAGATTTTCATTGGGACTTGGCTTGACTCTGTATTTTGATTGGTTGTGCTTTTCTATTGTTTTTCCATGTGTTGCAAAGAGTATAGTAGCTTAAACACTTTTATGGTTGTTGATGTGTTTGTGCACTAGTATACTGTAGAATGTCCAGATAAAATTTATAACATGTACTGGCATGCCAGCTTCTCCCAGAATTTCAGCCTGGAGGCTATGGAACAAGAAATGCAAAGTTAAGTGGCTTCACATTGTTCCTATTGTTATTAAGGTAAGTTTTACTTTGATTTGTAGTCATTTACTATATTTCTTTTCCCTCCTCCATACTCAACATTATTTTTTTTAATAAAGCTTATGTCTTTTAGGTTTCAGGCATTCATATATACTGTCTTGATCATATCTGTACACCACTACTTTCTTCCAACTCTCCCAATTCCATTCCAGTTTTGTCCCTTCTGTTTATTATTAACATTTCTCCCAGTCTCTTAGTGCTGACATGGTTAGCCATGTCACCACCCAAGAAGCCATGAAAAGCCTTCCCCAAAGGAGAGTAATTCTCTCTCAGTAGACATTGACTGCCAAGTTATCATCTTACAAGAATTTTGGCTGGCTTAATCATGTGCAGGTAACAACAGCTACTATGAGTTAGTGAATGCAATGGCCAAATTATATTCAAAATGCAGCATCAATTTTACTCAACTATAAAGTAAAATGAGATATGAAATTTTAAAACGAGCGGATGAAATGAAAAAAAATATGCTGAGTCCATCAATTTCCCAGAAGACAAACCCCACATGTAAAATTCTCTCATATGGGGGTCCGAGCTTCAAACCTTCTATATTCTGTGTTATCGGGGAGTACATGTAGCTTATAGAAAACTAGAATTGGGCTTTTGGTACAACTTCCATTTAGGGAAGAAAAAGAGTAGTATATAGGTTAAATGAAAGTATGAAAATAGGATGGTATAGGCAGAAAGTTTCTAGTAAGTATTAGAGGGAAGCAATGGGGAAATGAAGGGACAGACATAGATCTATCCCAAGCAAAGTATAGATGAAGAAATAACTTATAAACCTGTGGTTTTGCAATTACAGTTAAAATAATATGTGGATATAATATAACACATGTGATATAAAAAATCAAGGATGCGGAAATACTGGAAGATAAATGTTTATGTGGAAATGAGAAAAGAAATATTAGCGAAGGGAATGGTAGGGTTAAAACATTAACCCTAATAGTTTGCACATTAATTAAAATATGTTTAAAATTGGAGTTTTCAAGAAGTAGCCCAATTTAGTGAGCAAGAGTACTATCAGAAGACATGGCTTATTAAAGAAGAATCTCAGTGCCAGAAATGGATTACCTCACTAGCAATTACTGTCCCAGACTGTGCCTGCACAGCAAGCAGCTGGTGGAACCTCAAAACTGGTTTACAGTATTTGATTGTCCTGTAAGCTGCAACACAGCTGCCTCTGAGTCACCAGATTCCCTGTATATGCAACCTGTGGCTCCCTCCCCCTGTATCTTCCATTTGAGGCACCAGTGCCCCCTTAGCTACCACCTGAGACACCTGAGTCCTGCCCTTAAAGGCACCCACCCATGAGAACCCTGCATTCTGAAACACCCACCCCAGCATGGCTGCTTCCAAAACACCAGCAATCATTTGTGTTTTCTGGACCTCTTTGTCATCATGAAAACTACTCTACATACAGGAGACAGACAGAACCAGTCATAGGAACAGGTTCAAGGAACAAACAACTAAGGCTATGGACACCCAGATGATTAAAGGCCAGTGTAAGAACACAATCCACAGAAATTAAGACATTGTGGCTCTATCAGAAACCCTAAAATACAATGTATATTCTAATGCAGCTGAAACACAGGAAAGTGAGCTTATATCTATGATTATGCAGTTATTAGAGGCATATAAATAAGAAACAAATAAATGTCTCAAAGAGATACAAGAAAATACACCCAAACAAATAGAGGCCATCAAGAACATACAGGAAACCACAATCAAACAGGTGAAGGGAATGAATAAAACAGTTTAAGAACTGAAAACACAATTAGAATAAATAAAGAAAACAAACTAGAAAAACCTGGACATGGAAAACTTAGAGAAGAGATCAGACACTACAGAGGAAAATATCAAAAACAGAATACAAGAGATGGATGAGAGAATCTCAGGTATTGAAGATACAACTGAAAAAAATCACTGCATCTCTTAAAAAAATTATTAAGTCAGAAAAGTTCCTGACACAAAACATCCAAAAAATCAAGGACACCATGAAAAGATAATAGAACAAGATGAAAAAAAAAAAAAGATTCCATACTCCAAGTTCCAGAATATATTTTTAAGAAAATCATATAAGAAAAATTTCTTAACCTAAAAAATAGAGATGCATACAAAAAGGTTACAGAACATACACACAGGAGGCTTTCAGAACACCAAACAGACTAGACCAGAAAACCAATTCCTCCTACTACATAACAATCAAAACGCTAAATCTACAGAATAAAGAAAGAATATTAAAATCGCGCAAGGTAAAAAGGTCAAGTAACATGTAAAGGCAGACTTATCAGCATCACATCTGACTTCTCAACAGAGACTGTGAAAGCCATAGGGCCTGGGCAGATGTCATGCATACTCTAAGAGAACACAGATGCCAATCCAGACGACTGTATCCAGCAAAACATTCAGTCACCATAGATGGAAAAAACAAGATATTCATCACAAACTAAATTTAAACAATATCTATGACTCAACACAGCTCTACAGAAGATAGCATAAAGAAAACTCCAACCCAATGAGGTCAACTCCATCCAAGAATACACAGGATATAACTTCACAACAGTAAAACTAAAAGGAAGCAAGTACATAACCATACTATCACCACCAACTCCACAATAAAAGGAAGTAACACTCATTGGTCACTAATATCTATCAACATCAATAGACTGAACTCTTCAATAAAAAGACACAGGTTAACAGAATGGTTGCAGAAACAGATTACAACATTCTGGTGCATTGAAGAAACACAGCTCAGCAAAAAAGGTCGATACTACCCCAGAATAAAGGGCTGGAAAAAGTTTTTCCAAGCAAAGGGGACCAAGAAGGAAGTTGGAGTTGCCATGCCAATATCTAATAAAATAGACTTTCAACTAAAATTAATCAAAAGAGATGGAGAAGGACAGTTCATCCGCACCAAAGATAAAATCCCCAGGAGGACTTCAAATTCCTGAACATCTATGCCCCAAATAGAAGGGTATCCCATTTGGAAAAGAAACATTCTCCTCTGTGTCTAAGGATCAGTGAGCCTTGCCTTACTCAATTAGACTTGAAAGTCTAGGAGGGCCTTCAAGGGCCAATGTGTCCTTTAATCTTTTATGGGAAACCCTACTTTGAGTTACAATTGAATAAATATTTTCTGCCTCTTTTACCTATCTTGATAGCATGATTTTAAAGGTGTTTTGACACAAAATATTCTCATTTTTATGGCTGTGTTCATTGGTAGAATAAGTTCGGAAAAAAATCAAATTTTTTCTTTTCATATTAACCATCCTTATTCTTTAACTAAACTTTAAATAATGATCTTTAAGTAATGATCTTATTTTTCTTTTTTAATATTTTTTATTTTTAAATAATTTTATACATTCACTTGTATCCCAGCTGTAGCCCTCTCCCTCTTTCCCTCCCAATCCTCCCCTCCCTCCCTCATCTCCTCCCTGACCCCTTCTGGGTCCACTTAGAAGGGGTGTCCTCCTCTCCTTCCTTTTGGCCGTAGCTTATCAGGTATCTTTAGGATGGTTGCAATGTCCTTATCTGTGGCCTAGCAAGGCTGCTCCTCCATCAGGGGGAGGGGAAGCTCATGAGTTCATGTTAGAAACAATTCCTGTCCCCCTTACTAGGGAACGCACTTGGATACTGAGCTAACATGGGCTATGTCTGAGCAGGGATTGTAGGTTATATCCATGCATGGTCCTTGGTTGGATAAACAGTCTCAAAGAAGACCCCTGTGCTAAGATACATTTGGACCTTGTGGGGCTCCCTTTCCCCTCTAAGATATACTAATTCCTCCTTCCTTTATATGATTCCCTACACTCTGCCGAAGGTTTGGTTATGGGTCTCAGCATCTGCTTTGATACACTGCTAGGTAGAGTCTCTCAGGTGACTTCTGTAGTAGGCTACTGTCCTGTTACTTGTTTTCTCCTATTTCCAATGTCCATCCCTTTTGTCTTTCTGGATGAGGAATGATCATCTTAGCCCTGGACCTCTTTCTTGTTTATCTTCTTTAGGTATACATATTTTAGTGTGTTTATCCTATCTTATAGGTCTATATAAGTGATGATATACTATGTGTGTCTTTCTGCTTTTGGGATACCTCACTCAGGATGATTTTTTTCTAGATCCCACCATTTGCCTGCAAAGTTCATGATTTCCTTGTTTTTAATTGCTGAGTAGTATTCCATTGTGTAAAAGTACCACAATTTCTGTATCCATTCCTCCATTGATGGACACCTGCATTGTTTCCAGGTTCTGGCTATTACGAATAAAGCTGCTACAAACATGGTTGAGCAAATGTCCTTGTTGTGTACTTGAACATCTTTTGGATATATGCCTAGGAGTGGTATAGCTGGATCTTGAGGTAGCACTATTCCTAATTGTCTGAGAAAGTGCCAGATTGATTTCCGTAGTGGTTGTACCACTTGACATTCCCACCAGCAATGCAGGAGGATTCCCCTTTCTCCACAGCCTCTCCAGCATGCATTTCTCTTGAGTTTTTTATCTTAGCCATTCTGATGGGTGTAAGGTGAAATCTTAGGGTCATTTTGATTTGCATCTCTCTGATGGCTAGGGATGTTGAACACTCCTTATGTGTTTCTCTGCCATTCTATACTCTACAGAGAATTCTCTGTTTAGCTCCATACCCCATTTTTTAATTGGATTACTTGAATTATTGCCTTTTAACTTGTTTAGTTCTTTATATATTCCAGATATCAGCCCTCTGTCTGGTGTTGAGTTGGTGAAGATCCTTTCCCAATCTGTATGCTGTCATTTTGTTCTAAGGACAGTGTCTTTTGCTTTACAGAAGCTTTTCAGTTTCACGAGGTCCCATTTATTGAATGTTGCTCTTAGGGCCTGTCCTGGTTGTTTTCTGTTCAGGAAGATGTCTCCTGTGCCAATGCGTTCTAGGGTCTTCCCCACTTTTTCTTCTTACTGATTTAGAGAATCTGGTTTTAAATTGAGGTCTTTGATCCACTTGGACTTTAGTTTTGTGTAGGGTGATAAGTATGGATCTATTTTCATTTTTCTGCATGTAGACATCCAGTTGGACCAACACCATTTGTTGAAGATGCTGTCTTTTTTCCATTGAATGGTTTTGGCTTCTTTGTCAAAAATCAAGTATTCGTAGGTGTGTGGGGTTATTTCTGGATCTTCTATTCGGTTCCATTGATCCAACTTTCTGTTTCTATGCCAGTACCAAGCAGTTTTTATTATTATTGCTCTGTAGTACAACTTGAGATCAGATCCTTATTCTTTAAATAGATAATCTTTAAATAATGATTTTAAGTAATGATCTTATTTTTCTTTTTTCTCTTAGAAAAGTTTTAATTTATTATTTATACTTTTTTAAATTTTTATTTTTTAATATTAGTTACAGTTTATTTGCTTTGTATCCCAGCTGTTGCCCTCTCCCTCATTCCCTCCTAACCCCATTCTCCCTTCCTCACCTCCTCCCTGCCCCTCTCTTAGTCCAGTTGAAGGTATCTGGTAATGGAAGTTTGCCTCTTGACCTTGGCAAATTGGGTTTAATCTAAAGTTCAATTTCTTAGAGACTGACCTTGGTAGTTTCTCCATCAGGGTGCTCAGTTCCTGAGAACTAGGTAACAAAATTTCTATGTAACCTTGAGTGAATCCTTGGAAGTTTTGTCAAGTGAGGCAAAATGGGCTGTTACTGTTACCATGAGAAAGAAAGTTGCTTGCGTTTTTTTTTTTTTTTTCTTTAAAAGTATTGCTTGAGTGCTTAATAAACAAGTCTTGATCAGAAACCTGTCTTGACTCAATTCTTCATGTCTCTACCCCTATCATTCCCACTCCCTCTTTCAGGTAGACCCTGATCATATTGCCCACTGATAGGGAGGTCCTCCTACTCTTCCATCTGACCCTAGGTTATCAGGTCTCTTCAGGATTGGCTACTATATCCTCCTTTGTGGCTTAGCAAGGCTGCTCCTCTCTCGGGGATGGGAGGGAATGTCAAAGAGACAGCCAGTGAGTTCATGTCAGAAAGAGTCTCTGTTCCCATTACTAGGGTACCCACTTGCATGCTGAGCTGCCATGGGCTACATCTGAGCAGGGGTTCTAGGTTATATCCATGCATGGTACTTGTTTGGAGAAATAGTCTCAGAGAAGACCCCTGTGCCACGTATATTTGATCCTTGTAGAATTCCTGTCCTCTCCAGATCCAACTTACTCTTCCTTCTTTCATATGATTCCCTGCACTCTGCCCAAGGTTTGGTTATGAATCCCAGCATTTGTTTTGATACACTTCTAGGTAGAGTCTTTCAGAGGCTCTCTGTGGTAGGTTCCTGTCCTGTTACTTTTTCTGCCTACTTCTAATGCCCATCCCATTTATTTTCCTAAGTGAGGATTGATCATTTTATGCAGGGTCCTCTTTCTTGTTTATCTTCTTTGGTGTACAGATTTTAGTATGTTTATTCCTGTCTTATAGGTCTAGTATAGTGTCTTTCTGCTTCTGGGATACCTCACTCAGGATGATCTTTTCTAGATCCCACCATTTGTGTGCAAATTTTATGATTTCCTTGTTTTTAAATGCTGAGAAGTATTCCATTGTGTAAAAGTACCACAATTTTTGTGTCCTTCCTTCAGTTGAGCGACATCTGGGTTTTTTTCCGGGTTCTCGCTATTACAAATAAAGCTGCTATGAACACGGTTGAGGGAATGTCCTTGTTGTGTACTTGGGCATATTTTAGATATATGCCTAGGAGTGGCATAACTGGATCTTCAGAAACCACTATTCCTAGGTGTCTGAGAAAGTGCCAGATTGATTTTCAAAGTGGTTGTATAAGTTTACATTCCCACCAGCAATGGAGGAGGTTTCCCGTTTCTCCACAACCTCTCCAGCATGTGTTGTCACTTGAGTGTTTGATCTTAGCCTTTCTAATGAGTTTATTTTTATTTTTATTTTTTTTTGGCTAACACTTAAAGGCTTTATTCTGACTAGACTTAGAGCTCCATAAACTCCATTCTTGTGAGATTTAGATGGGAGACAAGCAACGGTGCTTCTCAGCTGAGTAGATGAGGAATGGCTCTTTTTTTTTTTAATTTTCATCTATTCTTTTTTTTTTATTTTTTATCAGTTACATTTTGAGTGAAATATCCCAGAAGGAGAAAGACAAACACGGTATATACTCACTTATATAGACCTATAAGATATGATAAACATAATGAAATCTATACACCTAAAAAAGATAATCAAGAGAGCGGACATGGGGTAAGCGGATCAATCCTCGTTTAGAAAGACAGATGGGATGTGCATTGAACGCATGACAGGGGTCTACTGAGCGCATCTGAAAGCCTCTAACTAGCAGTGTTTTCAAAGCAAGGACTCATGACCAAACCTTTGGCAGAGTACAGGGAATCATAAGAAAGAAGGGGAGTTAGTCTGATGGGGAAAGGATAGGAGCTCCACAAAGACCAAATATATCTGGGCATAGGGTCTTTTTTGAAACTGACATTCAAACAAGGACCATGTATGGATATAACCTAGAACCTCTGCTGAGATGTAGCCTGTGGTAGCTCAGTAACCAATTGGTTTCCCAAAGTGAGGGGAACAAGGACTATTTCTAACAGGAACTCAATGAAGATACCTGATAAAACAGGATCAGATGAATGGGGGGAGGTCCCCCCCATCAGTGGACTTGGAAAGGGGCACAGTAGTGATGAGGGAGGGAGGGACTGGGAGGGAACGAGGGTTCGGGGCATGGCTAGGATACAGAATTAATAAAATGTATCTAATGAGTTCAAAGTGAAATTTCAGGGTTGTTTTGATTTGCATTTCCCTGGTGTCTAAGGATGTTGAGCATTTCTTTTAAATGTTTCTCTGCCATTCTATATTCCTCTACAGAGAATTCTCTGTTTAGCTCCATACCCCATTTTTCAGTCAGATTGCTTGATTTGGCACTAAATTTCTTTAGTCCTTTATACATTCTGGATATAAACAGTCTGTCAGATATAGGGTTGGTGGAGATCCTTTCCCAGTGTGTAGACTGTCATTTTATTCTGATGACAATGACTTTTTCTTTACAGAAGCTTTTCAGTTTCATGAGGTCCCATTTATCAATTGTTGCTCCAAGAGCCTGTGCTGTTGGTGTTCTGTTCAGGAAGTTGTCTCCTGTGCCAATGAGTTCCGAGGTCTTCCCCACTTTTTCTTCTATCCAATTTAGTGTATCTGGTTTTATGTTGAGGTCTTTGATCCACTTGGACTTAGGTTTTGTGTAGGGTGATAAGTATGGATCTATTTTCATTTTTCTACATGTAGACATCCAGTTGGACTAGCACCATTTATTGAAGATGCTGTCTTTTTTCCATTGAATGGTTTTGGCTTCTTTGTTGAAAATCAAGTGTTCACAGGTGTTCGGTTTATTTCTTGGTCTCCTATTTGGTTCCCTTGATCTACTTTTCTGCTTCTATGCCAATACCTTGCCATTTTTATTACCATTGCTCTGTATTACAGATTGAGATCAGGGATGGAGATACCTCTAGATTATCTGTTGTACAGGATCATTTTGGAAATTCTGTTTTTTTTTTCCTCCATATGAAGTTGGGTATTTTTCTTTCAAGGTCTGTAAAGAATTTTATTGCTATTTTGATGGAAATAGCATTGAATCTGTAGATTGCTTTTGGCATCAGGGCCATTTTCAGTATGATAATCCTACCGATCCATGAGCACGGGAGATCTTTCCATCTTCTGATATCTTCTTCAATTTCTTTTTTCAGAGACTTGAAGTTTTTTTTTTCAAACAGGTCATTCACCTGCTTGGTTAGAGTCACTCCAAGGTACTTTATGTTATTAGTGGCTATTGTGAAGGGTGTTTCCATAATTTCTTTTTCGGCCCTTTTGTCTTGGGTATACAGGAGAGCTACTGATTTTTTACGAATGAATTTTTATCCAGCCAATTTCCTGAAGGTGTTTATCATTTGAAGGAGTTCTTTGGTTGAATTTTTGGGGTCATTCATGTATACTATTATATCATCTGAAAATAGTGAAAGTTTCACCTTTTCCTTTATTATTTGTATCTGCTTGATTTCCTTTACTTGTTTTATTGCTATAGGTAGTACTTCCATGATGAATAGATATGGAGAGAGAGGGCAGCCTTGCCTTGTCCTTGATTTCAGTGGGATTGATATAAGCTTCTCTCCATTGAGTTTGATGTTGGCTATAGGCTTGCTGTATATGGCCTTTACTATGTTTAGGTATGTGCCTTGTATTCCTGGTCTCTTCAAGACTTTAAACATGAATGGGTGTTGGACTTTGACAAATGCTTTTTCAGCATCTAAGGAGATTATCATGTGGTTTTTCTCCTTCAGTTTGTTTATGTGGTGGATTACTTTGATGGATTTCTGTATACTGAACCACCCTTGCATGCCTGGGATGAAGCCTACTTGGTGATGATAGATGATATCTTTTATGTGTTCTTGGATTAGGTTTGCAACTCTTTTATTGAGTATTTTTGCATCAGTGTTCATAAGAGAGATAGGTCTTAAGTTCTCTTCTTTTTGTTGGGTCTTTGTGTGTTTTAGGTATCAAGGTGACTGTAGGTTTATAGAATGAGTTTGGTAAGGTTCTTTCTGTTTCTATTTTGTGGAATAGTTTGAAGAGAATTGGAATTAGTACTTCTTTGAAGGTCTGGTAGACTTCTGCACTGAGACTATCTGTCCCAGGGCTTTTTTTGGAAGGAAGACTATTAATGATTGCTTCAATTTCTTTGAGGATATAGGGCTATTCAGTCTTTCTATCTGATCTTGACTTAATTTTGGTAGATGGAATATATGTAGAAAATTTTCCATTTCTTTTGGAGTATCAGTTTTTGTGGTATAAAGGCTTTTGTTGTATGACCTGATGATTGTTTGGCTTTCCTGAGTGTCTGTAGTTATGTCCCTCTTTTTATTTCTGATTTTGCTGATTTGGATAGTTTGTCTCTGCCTTTAACTAGTTTGGCTAAGGGTATGTCTATCCTGTTGATTTTCTCAAAAAACCAGCTCTTGGTTTCATTGATTCTTTCAATAGTTTTGTTTCTAATTAATTGGTTTCAGCCCTGAGTTTGATCATTTCCAGCCATCTGCTCCTCTTTGCTGTATTTGCTGCTTCTTCTTTTTTTTTTTTTTTTTTTTTTTTAGGGATTTCAGTTGGGCCGTTAAGTTGCTTGTATAAGCTGTCTTGAATTTCTTCTTGCAGGCACTTAGTGCTATAAATTTTCCTCTGAGCACTGCTTTCATTGTGTCCCATATATTTGGCTATGTAGCATCTTCATTTTCATTGAATCCTAGGAAGTCTTTAATTTCTTTCTTTATTTCTTCCTTAACTCACCTGTCATTGAGTAGCAAGTTGTTCAGTTTCCATGTGTGTTTAGGCTTTATGTTATTTTTATTGTTGAGGTCCAGCTTTAGTCCATGGTGGTCATATAGAATACAGGGGATAATTTCAATCTTCTTGTATCTGTTGAGGCTTGCTTTGTGATCAACTATATAGTCTATTTTGGAGAAGGTTCTATGAGGTGCTGAAAAGAAGGTACACTTTTTTGAGTTTGGGTGAGAAGCTCGGTAGACACCTTTTAGGTCCATTTGGATTAGGACCTCTCTATGTGCCTTTATTTCCCTATTTGGCTTCTGTTTAGATTATCTGTCCTTTGGTGAGAGTGGGGTGTTAAAGTTTCCCACTATTAAGGTGTTGGGATTGATGTGTGATTTAACCTTTAATAATGTTTCTTTTATGAATATAGGCACTCTTGTATTTGGGGCATCGAGTTTACAATTGTCATGTCCTCTTGGTGGATTTTTCCTTTGATGAGAATGTAGTGCCCCTCCTCATCTTTTTTGATTAAATTTGGTTGAAAGTATATTTTATTAGATATTATGATAGCTACCCCAGCTTGTTTTCTGTTTCCTTTTTCTTGGAAAACATTTTTCCAGCCCTTCACTCTGAGGTAGTGTTTATCTTTGTTGCAGAGGTGTGTTTCTTGGATGCAACAGAATGTTAGATCCTGTTTCCACAACCATTCTGTTAGTCTGTGTCTTTTTATTGGTGAGTTGAGACCATGGATGTTGATAGATAATAGTGACCAATGAACGTTAGTTCCTTTTATTGTGGAGTTGGTGGTCTTATTGTGATTCATTGCTTGTTTTCTTTTATTTTTTGTAGGGACATTATCTGTATCCTATGTTTTCTTGGGTATAGTTGTTTTCATTGGATTGGAATTTTTTTTTCTAGTGTCTTCTGTAGGGCTGGTTTGCTGTGCAGAACTTGCTTAAATTTAGTTTTATCATGGAATATTTTGTTTTCTCCGTCTATGTTGTTTGAAAGCTTTGCTGGGTATAGTAGTCTGAGATGGCATCTGTGGTCCCTTAAAGCCTGCATCACCTCTGTCCAGGTCCTTCTGGCTTTCATAGTTTCTGATGAGAAGTCAGGTGTGATTCTGATAGATCTACCTTAATATGTTACTTGGTCTTTTTCCCTTGCTGCTTTTAATACCTTTTCTTTGTTCTGTATATTTAACGTTTCGACAATGATGTGACATGAGGATTTTCTTTTCTGGTCTAGTCTGTTTGGTGTTCTGTAGGTCTCTTGTATGTTTATAAACATCTCTTTCTTTAAGTTGGGAAAATTTTCTTCTATGATTTTCTTGAAGATATTTTCTGGACCTTGGAGACTGGAGTCTTCTTTTCCATCAATTTTTATTATTCTTAAATTTTGCCTTTTCATGCTGCCTTTGATTTCTTGGATGTTTTGTGTTTGGGATTTTCCGATTTTACTTTTTCTTTGAGAGACATATCAATTTCTGCATGCGTATCTTCAGCACCAGGGATTTTCTCTTCCATCTCTTGTATTCTATTGGTGATGCTTACTTTTGTGGTTTCTGATCTTTTCTCTAAGTTCTCCAGCTCCAGGGTTTTCTCTGTTTGTGTTTTCTTTATTGATTCTAATTCTATTTTTAGGTCTTTTCCCATTTCCTTCATTTGTTTGAATGTGGTTTCCTTTCTCTGTATAATGGCCTCTATTCTTTTGTTTGTTTCTTCTCTATATGCCATTAATTTTGCCTCTACTTGTCCCTCTATTTGTATGGATATTTTTCTGAGAGATTTGTTTGTTTCCTCTTTATGAGACACTAATAACTGGATAAGCATATCTTTAAGGTCATTTTCTTGTGTTTCTGATGAATTGGAGTAACCATTCTTTTTGGGGGTTGCTCTTGAGGCCATGATTTCCTGATTTTTGTTGGGTGTGTTCTTTTCCCGATCTCTGGCCATTTCTTTATCTGCAACCTTCACTGTTCTTGGATTCTGCAGTTCAGATTGGTACCGTCTTTCTCTGGTGTCTGCATAATTCTTCAGGGAGACGAGAATGGTCCAATGGTTTCAGTGTGTGTGTTGGTGCTTCAGCTGTACCTGTGGAAGGGAAGTCCGCAGGGAGCAGAAGGACAGATGCAGGCAAGCATGTATGCGTGCATGTGCATGGAGGTTTGCCTTGAGGGACAGGGTGCTACAAAATGTAGAGAATGTTCTGAAGTTATTCCAAGTGTTGGTGGTAATTGAGTGAGTGAATTTCCTGAGGATGTCAGTGGCCTACAGGCTACTGGTATTCATTTCTCACTGAGCTCCAGGAGTTATTTCCCTGTACTCCACTGGTAGCACCACAGAACTGGGGTTTCCATGTCCCAAGAAACCCTTTGTTTCCCACAGTTAGTGTGTGGGTGGGAGATTTCTGATGTCTGGCTGCTAGCTTAGAAGCACCCTGGATCTGGGGCTCTGCAGGCACTAGGGGGCACACTCACTCTCTAGCAGGTCAAATCATAAAGCACAGGGGTTCTTCCTCTTCTCTACTAGCAGGTTTGGATCTTTCAAGCAAAATATGAACTCAGACAGTTCAGTGGTGTTGTAGTCCCTGTACCCAGGAGTCCAGCTGCTACTGCAGAACTGGGGTGTCCAGGTGCCTGAGAGGAAGTCCTGTGGAGCCAAGACTTTGGCTCAGCACTTGTTGTACCTGGGTGGTTTTGTAGGTCTGCCACATAGCCTGCTGCACAGTCCCACAGCCCTATAGAATCAGGCTCTGTTGAGTCAGTATAGCATGGGATACAGGCAGGCTTTTGTGCAGATCTTGGACTCAGTAAGTGGGTTAGGCTGGCTACTGAGGCTGTGGTGCTAATGTCCCTGCCTGAGCTGTCTTGGTTCTCAGGCAGCCTGTTCTGTGTCACTGGTGCTGTGGCTTGGCTCTCCTCCGAGGAGGGAGGCCTGAAGCAGGAAAGTGCCCCTTTCACTTCTCAGAGAAGTCTGCATCTGACCTGAATCAAAGAATTCTACCCTCCCTTGACTTATGTGCTATCCCTTGACTTCAGGAAGCCACAATGTTGATTTTCCAGCTTCAGCTGCCCCTCCACTCACCAATTTTGGAGTTTCGACTCCTCTGCCTCTCAGAAAGGATGCACGCTATTCGCTGCCATCTTGCTTCGCCAAGGGTGTGTCTTATTTACAGTTATAATTGCTATGATAAAAATTCATGACAAAAAGCAATTTAACAGGATGGGAAATTTTATTCTTCTTACAATTCCAGGTAACCATCGATCACTGAGGGAAGTCAGGGTTAGTATTCACACAGAGAACCCAGAGGCAGAAGCTGAGCAGAGGCCATGGAGGAGTGCTCCTTATTGGACTCCTCTTCATGGCTTGCTCAGATTGCTCTGTTGCAGAACCAAGAGAGACCATCATTGGCTGGCATCACCTACAATGGACTGGATTTTCCCACATCAATTGTTAATTAAGAAAATTTCCTACAGGCTTGCCCAATGCCCAGTAGTACTAAGGCAATTTCTCAGTTGTGGTTTGTCTTTCTCAGATGATTCTAGTTTATATCAATTTGACATAAAATATCATTAGTTTTGAGTATAACTATGGTTGTATAACATAATCTTGAAAGAAGAATGCTTTCATAAAGTTCAACATTATGTGCAATGAGCGTCGGCCAGTACAGTTAAATTTTCAACAAGGACAGGATGACAAGCAGGCTAAGTAGGCAGATGCTCTCTGCAACTCTGCTCTGCTGCCCATGTGTGTTCTGTCCATATGCAGAACACATGGAGACTGTTGGATTTAGACAGGTGGATGTGCATGTTTCATTGATTACTTGTTCAGGATCTGCCAAAATTTTGATATATTCCTGCCTAGCTCAAGTGTACATGTATATAACCTAATTCCTTGTGATTTCTGAGAATACTAAATAACTCACGTATAAATAAATATATATATAAGTAATACTAAATGCTAAATAACTCAGACACAAATAAATTTTACATATAAGAAATATTTATTCATAACTAAATCAGAAGTTCAATAAGATAAAATAAGATCATTACTGAAATTTAAAGATTTCTTTTTAAAGAATAAGGATGATTAATATGAAAAGAAAAATTTTAATTATTTCCAAACTACTTATTCAACAAATCAAGCAATCCAATGAAAAAATGGGCACAGAGCTCAACAGAGAATTCTCTGTAGAGGAATATAGAATGGCAGAGAAACACGTAAAGAAATGCTCAGCGTCCTTAGCCATCAGGTAGATGCAAATCAAAATGTCTCTGAGATTTCACCTTACACCATCAGAATGGCTAAAATCAAAACCTTAAGTGACAACACATGCCGGAGTTGTGGATAAAGGGAACCCTCCTACATAGCTGGTGGGAATGTAAACTTGTACAACCACTTTGGAAATCAATCTGGCCCTTTCTCAGACAACATTCTTTAGGAATAGCGCTTCCTCAAGATCCAGTTATACCACTCCTAGTCATATATCCAAAATATGCTCAAGTACACCTCAAAGACATTTGTTCAACCCTGTTTGTAGCAGCTTTATTCATAATAGCCATAACCTGGAAACAACCAGATGTCCCTCAATGGAGGAATGGGTACAGAAATTGTGGTACTTTTACACAATGGAATACTACTCAGCAATTAAAAACAAGGAAATCATGAAATTTGCAGGCAAATTGTGGGATCTAGAAAAGATAATGCTGAGTGAGAGATCCCAGAAATAGAAAGACACACATGGTATATAATCACATATAAGTGGGAACTAGACGTATAAGATAGGGTAAACATACTAAAATCTGTACTCCTAAAGAAGATAAACAAGCAAAAAGACCCCAGGTAAGATGATCAATCCTCACTTAGAAAGACAAATGAGATGGACA
>REGO01001479.1:40179-51548 GCA_010120015.1 Rhombomys opimus | reverse complement strand
CAGACCACTACTTCATTAGGCAAAGCAGCAAGTTTTCAAGTCAAATCTTCCCTCCATTTTGGAGATTTTCTTTGTCAATATGGTGTTCCAGGAGGAGTGATACAATTCTTTTCCTTTCTCTTCAGCTGCTTGTGTACTTGTTTCAATACTCACTTTTGTGTTAGATAAAAAATTATCCGACAAGATAAAAGTGAAATGATAGTTTCTAAGAAACCTTTGATGGCTAATATGGTTTCAGCAACATTGATTGGATAGTCGATGTCTCGAAGCCAGAGAACTCTCTACATGAGTCATTATCACCTCTCTTCACAGTGCCTATGGTAATAATCACTGTGTCCTCAGAGACTGAGCCTTTCTTCTTTCTCCTGGCTTGTTATCTAAACCATGAGCATTTTGTAGGTGAGCTTTGTTCTTACCTTGTGGTTCATATTTGGAGAATCCTACAGGAAGGTTTGGCTCACCTGCCTAGAGAAAGGCAGAAGCTAGACCGAAGCCCTGTGTTTGTGTGTGTGCGTGTGTATGTGTGTGCATGTGTGCATGATTTTGCATATGACACAGAAAACATGTAGAGGTCGGAGGACAAGCCCAGGAAGTCAGCTGTTTTCTTCTTCCACAGGTTCTAACAATAAGCTAAGGTCATCAAGCTTGTCTGTCAAGCATGTGAAAGTCTTCTGATCCATCTCTCTAAGTCATTTTTATTTTTTCATTATTATTATTATTATTGTATCCCACTTTTAGCCCCCTCTCTCACCTCCTCCAATTCCCACCCTACCTCCCTCTTCCTCCCCAGTTTCTCTTCCCTAGTTCAGTAATAGGTGAAATCCTCCTCTCTTGCTGTCTGACCTGAGCCTATCAGATCCCATCAGGACTGCCTGGATCCTCTTTCTGTGGGCTGGCTAGGTCACCCCACCAGGGAAAAGTGATCAAGGAACAGGCAACCCAGTCCGTGTCAGAGACTGTCTCTTCCCCCCTTACTTCGGAACTCACATAGTGACTAAGCTGCCTATGTACTGCATCTTTGGTTCATGTATCAATATCTGCAGTCCTCCCTGTACCTTGGGTTTTTTTTCTATTTTGTTTTTTAAATTTTATTTATTTATTTGTTTGTTTGTTTGGCTTTGGCTCTATCCCCTCCAGGACCTTTATATCCTACTTCTTCCATAAGACTCCCTGCTGTATGTTCAAAGTCTGGCTGTGAATTTCTGCATCTGCTTCAATCCCCTGCTGGTCTGAGTCTTTTAGAGGACTTCTGTGGTAGACTCCCTTCCTCTTCCATCTTTTCTACTGTTTCCAGTGTCTATTCTGTTTTTTCTTCTGAATGAGAATTAAGCATCTTCCCTAGGGTCCTCCTTATGGTTTAACTTCTTTAGGTCTGCAGATTTTAGTCTGTTTATCCTGTATTATATGACTAATATCTGCTTATAAGTGAGTATATGGCATGCAAGTCTTTCTGCTTCAGGGGTATCTCACTTAGGATGATCTTTTCTAGATCCATCTGTTTGCTGCAAATTTCATTATTTCTTTGTTTTTTAATAGCTGAGTAATATTGCATTGTGTAAATGTACAATAATTTCTGTATCCATTTTTTTCAGTTGAGGGACATCTAGATTGTTTGCAGATTCTGGCTATTAACTAGTAAAGCTGCTATGAAAATAGCTGACTAAATTTCTTAGTTTCTCTCTGTTTAGTTTGATGTTGGCTATAGGCCTGTATGTTGCCTTTCCTATGTTTAGGTATATGCCTTGTATCCCTAATCTATTCAAATCTTCAAACATGAATGTTTAAAGTTGGATGTTGGATTTTGTCAAATGCTTTTTCAGCATCTAAGGGGATAGATGATCATGTGTTTTTTTCTTTGAGTTTGTTTATATGAAGGATTACAATGATGGATTTCCATATATTGAACCACCCAAGCATACACTGGATGAAGCCTACTTGGTCATGGTGGATGATATCTTTGACTTGTTTTTGGATTTGGTGTGTAAGTATTCTATTAAGCATTTTTGTGTCAACGCTCGTAAGAGAAGTTGGTCTGAACTTTTCCTTTTTTGTTGGATGTTTTTCTGGTTGAGGTATCAAAGTGACTGTGGCCTCATAGAATGAGGTTGGTAATATTCCTTCTGTTTCTATTTTGTGGAATAATTTGAAGAGAATTGGAGTTACCTCTTCTTTGAAGGTCTGATAGAATTCTGCACTGAAACCATCTGACCTTGGGCTTTTTTTTTTTTGAAGGGAGACTTTCGATGATAGCTTCTATTTCCTTGGGGGATATAGGACTATTTAATCTATTATTTACCTGATCTTGATTTAATTTTAGTAAATGGAATCTATCAAGAAAATTGTCCATTTAATTTAGATTTTCAAATTTAGTGGCATATAGGCTTGTGTTGTAAGACCTAATGATTGTTTGGATTTCCTCAGTGTCTGTTATTATGTCCCCGTTTTCGTTTCTGATTTTGGTGATTTGGATAGCTTCTTTCTGCCTTTTAGTTAGTTTGGCTAAGGGTTTGTTTATCTTGTTGCTTTTCTCAAAGAACCAATTCTTGGTTTCATTGTTTCTTTGAATTGTTCTCTTTGATCCTAATTTATTGATTTCAGCTCTGGGTTTGATTATTTCCAGCCATCTACTCCTCTTCGTTATGTTTGTTTCTTTGTTGTTGTTGTTTTTTAATTTATTATTTAAAAAATTATTTTATTATTGTTAATTAGTGTATTCACTTTGTATCCCAGCTGTTGCTCCCTCTCCATTCCCTTCCCATTCTCACACACCATTCCTCTTCTCTTATGCCCCTCCCCAGTCTCCAGAAGATCCTCCTCTCCTTCCTTCTGATCGTAGTCTATCAGCCCTCATCCTGATTGGCTTCATTGTCTTCCTCTGTGCACTGGTAAGGCTGCTCCCCCTTCAGGTAGAGGGGATCAAAGAGCCAGCCCAAGTGTTCATGTCAGTGAAGGTCCCTATGCCTATTACTAGGGAACCCTCTTGAATACAGAGCTGCCATGGGCTACATCTGTGCAGGGATTCTAGATTATCTCCACCATGGTCCTTGTTTGATGAATCAGTCTCAGAAAATACCCCTGTGCCTAGGTTTTTTGTTTCTGTTGCTCTCCTTGTGGAGTTTCTGTCCCCTCCAGGTCTTTCTATCTCCCCCTTCTTTCATAAGATTCCCAAGTTTGGCTATGAGTCTCAGCCTCTGCTTTGATACCCTGCTGGGTAGAGTCTTTCAGAGGCCCTCTGTGATAAGTTCATGTTCTGTTCTCTGTTTTCTCCCTCTTTCAATGTCTATCCTGTTTGCATTTCTGAATGAAGATTGAGCATCTTACCCAGGGTCCTCCTTCTTGATTAGCTTCCTTAGGTGTACCAATTTTAGTATGATTATCCTATATTATATGTCTAATATCCCCTTATAAGTGAGTATATACCATGTTTGTCTTTCAGCTTCTGGGATACCTCTCTCAGGATGATCTTTTCTAGATACTACCATTTGCCTGAAAATTTCACGATCCCCTTGGGCTTTCAAGTATATTGTGAAGTTAATTTCATGAGATGTTTTGAATTTATTTATGAAGGCAATTAGTGCTATGAACTTTCCTCTTAGCACTGCTTTCATTGTATACAATAAATTTGGGTAAGTTGTGCCTTCATTGTCATTGAATTCTAGGAAGTCTTTAATTTCTTTTTTTTATTTTTTATTTCTTCCCTGACCTAGCTGTCCTTCAGTAGAGAGTTGTTCAGTTTCCATGCATGTGTAGACTTTTTTTTCCCTATTTCTATTATTTGTTTTTAAAAATTTCTTTGTATCTTTTATTTTTATTTACTTTGTATCCCCCCTGTACTCTCTCCCTCCTCCCTTCCCAATCCCACACTCCCTCCCTCTTCTTGCACCCACCATGACCCTCCTCAAGTCCACTGATAGGGGAGGCCTTCCTCTCCTTCCTTCTGATCCTAGTTTTTCAGGTTTCATCAGGAGTGGCTGCATTGTCTTCTTCTGTGGCCTGGTAAGGGGCAACCTTACCATTCCTATTATTCTTAAGTTTATTCTTTTAATGATGTCCTTGATTTATTTGATGTTCTGTGTCAGGAACTTTTTAATTTTTACTTTTTCTTTGAGAGATGTATCTATTTCTTCTACTGTATCTTCAGTGCTTGAGATTCTCTCCTCCATCTTTTGTATTCTATTGGTGATGTTTACCTTTGTGGTTCCTGATTTCTTCTCTATGTTCTCCTACTACAGGTTTTATTCTGTGTTTTCTTTATTCTTTCTAATTCCATTTCATGTCTTGGAAGATTTTCTTTCCTTCACCTGTTTGATTTCTGTCTGTCCATGATGACTTGTATTTTTTGTTTGTTTCCTTTTTATGTGCCTATAATAACTGTGTAATCATAGATTTAAGTTCATTTTCCTGTGTTTCAGCTGCATTAGGATATCCATTTTTTTGGGGGGGGGATTCCTGGTGAAGCCATGATATCCTGGTTTTTGTTGGTTGCATTCTTATGCTTTCTTCTAGCCACCTGGCCACGCAGTCTTGACTGTTCCTGGAGCTTGTACTTCAGACTGGTTCCACCTGTCTCTGGAGTCTAGTGTAGTCTACTGGAAAATGATAGATGTCTAGGGGCTTAAGAATGGATGTTGGAGATTCGAATGCAGCTCTGAAATTGAAGGCATTCTGCTGAGTTCACTGTCTCCTGGCTCAGTGTTTGTGACCCAGATAGGCCAACCAGCTTAGGAACAGGTGAAAGGATGTTTGAGCCTAGAGGAGCTCCAGTGTCTCACAGACTTCTTTGAGATGGCAGACAATGGGACTTGGCTCCCTAAGCTCAGCTCCTCTGGGTTCATTGTCTGTGCTGGGGCGGCTGTTTCTGACCCAGGAAAGCCAGGTAGCTGGGGAGCAGGCAAAATGTAACCCTGCCCTCCAAGAGTACCAGAAGGTATCCACTCTACAGGAAGGTGAGAGAGAGCACTACTCGCCTCTATGACCAGGAAGGTGTTCACAGAATGATGAGAGTGGGTACCTGGTTTTGGAACTAGGAGCCACTAGCAACCAGAAAGTGTTCACAGGATGGTGAGAGTGAGTGCCTGGGTTTGGAACCTCACCCTCAGTACTGGAAAGTATTCATTCCAAAGACACTGAAAGTGAGTGCTCAAGGTTGGAGCCTTGAGCTGCCAGTACCACAGATTGTGGGCTTGGGCAGGTGGCCTATGGCTATGGCGAGAACCAGGGACTTTTTCTCAGTATTAGATGGATGGCCTGAAGATAGACCTTCTAGTATCTCTTTGGATTCTTCTCTCACCTGAGAAACACAGACGTTGGGGTTTGGGGGTTTAAAGTATGACCAGATGCTGGCCACACTGCTCTCACTACTGAGCTGCTGCTCAGATACCCTGCATGGTCAGTGCCACCGTCTTGGATCTTTCCGTTTTATTTTATTTTTTTCAAGTTCTAGGACTTGGGGAGCTGAGGCAAAGCAACTGAAAGTTTGAGTTTAGTCTGCAGTGTAGGGAGCAAAAGATTTGGGGATGGCATGCAGAAGAGTCTGCTGTATAGATGGACCGAGGAAGGCTTATGTATGGTGTCGGGAGCTATGACTCCAGCGGCCTGCTTTGATATTTAAATCTCGGTGGAGAGATGGCTTTTAGGAGGACTTTACTAATGGCAGAGAACAACTTGCAAGTCCATTTCCTTTTATTTGTGACAGCAGGTGAGATAGCTTGTGAGGGTCACACCTCTTCCTTAGGCTCCTTGTGCGAATTAACCATTGTTCTGAGATGTTTCTGCTCTGGCTTAGAAACTCTACAATAAAAAGACAGGCCTACAGTTACTTCAGAAGAAGGATGAAGATGATGCTCCAAGCATCCTGTCTCAACTCTTGTGTAAACAGGACACAAATAAAGCAACTAGATACAATGTGTGCAATGGGAGGAGCCAGAGGACAGGAAAGAGGGGAGGAGCTAGAGAGCAGGAGGTGAGTGGGAGGAGCAGAGCACTAGAAGAAGAGCCCGAGGAGAGTAGAGCTGGAGGAGAGAACTTGGAGGACGTGGAGCATGAACCACACTTAAGATTTCACAAAAAGCAAGTATAATGTGGGAAATCTAAATGTTAGGAAACAGAGGACTGGAGGCAGAGGAGGAGGCAGAGACTTGAGACTTGCTGCTTGCACTGCTTGCTGCAGCAGCCTGCCTTTTGCTGTGGCTGTCGAGTCTGGACCTTTAAAAAAGTTTCCTGTGTGCTGTGTGTTTATTTAAATAATATTAATCCTCACTCCCGACTCAAGAACCATTGGATGCTGCTGGCTGGCTCCGGCAGTATGGTGACACTCAGATCTGAATAAGTCAATGGGTTCTGTGAAGCAGAGAACAAAAAAAAAAAAAAAAAAAAAAAAAAAAAAAAAAAAAAAAACAAAACAAAAAACAAAAAACAAAAAACAGTCTCTATCCACATGGACTCCCTACCTGGTTCTCCTTTTCACTGCTGCATTCTGTATCTTGACTGAGTCTTAAATGATTGTCAAGAGTGAAATCAAAAGTGTGGTTGGATGGAAGGTCTAAAATCACAAATGAATCAAAAGCAAAGACAATTTATTACGAAACATTCCATTATCTTCTCATGGTCAAAACTGACATTCTGGCACTCTCCTTAAATGACAACATCCAACTTAGGAAAAATATGTATCAATGCCCAAACTGCAAGCATTGGGGAAAGTGGATGGGGATTTGCATCCCATGGCAAAAGTTATTTAAAGTCCTTGAGATAATAAACCCTTCATTCTTATAATAAGACTGAAATAATGTTAATCCTTCCAAGATTTAATAGATTTATTATTCTAATGAGCTACACCCTGCAGCTTTGAACTGTACTCAAAACTGTATTAATCTCTAACAAATTTTGAAGGGGTTTTATCACTTGGTGTGGGTTTGTTATTAGAGATTAAAGCTGATGTTGCTCATTGGAGTTTTCCTTATGGCATAGCAGAATATTAAGGGTAGCCCTCTCTGTCATCCCGAATTTACTGAATTCAGCTATGGGAATAAAACTTTGCACTGCAGAAATATGAGGAACAATAATGGAGAATATTAGGTGCTGTGCAGATCTAGTGATGAACAGAATTAAACAGTAGCATTCTTATCTGACACCCATAATGATTTAGTCTTATAAATTTTACAGCCTTGATAATTTAATAAATATAATCTGAGCACCAGTTTTGTGCCAGGCACAGTGTTGATACCAAGAATAGAGAGAAATTGGGGTATGGTTCTGCCTTAGAAGAGCTCAGCATGAAGGGAACACCTGGGAATACTAACCATAGACTTATGCTAAACAAGGGAAAAAGCACCAAGCCTGCTGGACCAGAAGGCTCAGCATGGGAACTGATGTGACTGAGATATAAGAGAGAGTAAGGAAATCAGTAGTTGTGGCTGCTATGGAAAAAGAGACAGTTTGGGGATGTAGTCTATGAGAGAGACACTACTCATGCTCTGGGTGCATGGCCCTGCACCCATGTACACACTGGCATCACCAAGTGAGCTCAGTGAGTATTTTAAAAAATGCACATGAACGAACTTGAGAGGAAAAACTGGACATCAGTGGCCGTTGATGATGTAATCTATGCAGCACTAATTTGCAGAAATTTGGACCATGATGCAATATAAGTGAGATCACTTTCACATCTGATTCAGTACACCTGCAAATAACCTAAGTAAAGCATCGTGAAACAAGTCACAGGTTTACTATACTTCAGCAGTGGATGTTGAAATGTCCTTTTCTACTTTATTAAATTTTTCTTAATTTAAAACCTGATTTCATGACTTATTAACATTTTGACGCTATAGAAAAATATACCATGACAACAAAACAAAAATAAAACAGTGAGGATAGGTGGCTGACAACTTGATAAGAGAGAGAAAGTAGGGTTGGAGAGATGGCTCAGCTATTAAAGGCTAGGCTCACAACCATAAATATAAGAGAGAGAAAGTAAACTCATGGGCATGAGCTGGTAAAGAAAATGAAGAGTGTTAGCAACATGGACTGAGGGTTTTGAAATCATCAAAAATGGTGATAGGGGTAATAAAGGGGGAAAATACAATGATTTAGAGTTATAATCTTGAGAAAATTAGAAAAAAATGACCAGGAAAAGAGCAGGTAATAGTGATAGGAGAGACAGTGGGTACTACAACAGATAGGATGTGTTTCAGAAAAATTAGATGACTGCATTAAATGCTTTTCTTCTTAATATGACAAAATACTCCACAAAAGAACCTTAACAATGAGGGGAGTTCAAGGGTCCACAATTTGAGGGTACAGTCCATCATGGTGGGGAAGTAATTGTGGCAAGATCTTGATACAGATGGTCACATTGCCTTTGATGTCAGGAATCAGAAAGAAATGATGCTCAGCTCTCATCCCCCTATTGTATTCAATCTGGGACGACAGACATGGAGTGATTGTATTTAGGGTGAGTCTTCCCATCTCAATTAACCCAATCTAGAAACTCCTTAAGAGGTTTGTTCTAGGTAATTCTAGAGCTTATCAAGTGGGAAAATGACACTAAACTACAAAAGATCTTTAGAAAGCAGAAGAACAGAATTCATACTTGAGATGGTTCCAGGGTATATATGTGCCAGGAAGTGAATACCTACATTAATGATACAGTGCATTAAATGTCGAAAGGGGGAGGACAGAGAATATCATGCACTCATAACAAACTTTTAGGATCAAGAAAAGTTAAGAGTTTGGATCAGTATATGAGATATGCCAAACCTTGAGGGCTTCTGTCCTAGAGATTTGTCCTAAGCTCCTCACCATGACCAGGATAAAAGTACAGTGTGAATAGACAAAGTGGGTATGCCACATAGAGTTCTTCTAGACAGGGATGAACAACCTCTGTAACTCTCTTGAACAATGTGTGTAATTGAGTTAGAGAGCATGACTGATGCTTGTGGCAAGAGCAGATGAGGGGATATAATAGAAGAGGTGGAAAAAAATTAACAGCCAGACGATAAAGATGAGTGTTGTGAAATGTTGTCTTCTGGAAAAGACATGGCTGTTGTCCTCATGAATTCAGCCTATACAGGATTTACATAACATCAAGCCAGCTAGAGAAACTTTAGTATAGGTGGGAAGATGCTCTGAAGGCCCCACCTCTAACAGAGAAGCTATAGATAGTTGATTGCTTCTGAAAGTAAGAGAATCATTCTTTTGCAGTGTGGTCACTGATGAGTTTCTCATAATTCAGTGAATGGTGACAGCCATGCACATATGGGTAGCATTAAACGGACTTTATGATTTATGAAAAAAAAAATGACGTGAAAAGTTCTGCCTTCTATTATGAGAGAGGACCAGAGCCTCTTTTTCACAACTGTGTCCTGCAGGGTGACATATTCAGAAAAGGAATTCCTGCATTATGAGGAGGATGATTGGACTATCTTGGGGGTTTTTCCTAAACTAATCGATTGCCACCTGCCATTCATTATTTTACCAAGCACTCAATGTGCAGCATTCAACAAAGAAAATTGTGCCATGAGAAAGTGTCCTAGAGGAAGTAAGACCTGAGCTGGTGAGGTAGCCATTCCATTGGACCTGAGATGGTCATGTGTGTGCAAGTCATGCTGGCTTGCTTTTCTTGTTGCTTTCAGCAGACAACTCCTGTTTTGCTTGGTTAAGCCTCCTGTTTTGCCTGGTTAAGCCTCCTGTTGTGCTTGGTTAACTTTCCTGTTTTGCTTGGATATGTTTACTTAGAAACCTATATAAGTGGTTTACTCTGTAATAAAGATGGTGCCTTGATCAGAGCACTGTCTTGGTGTCACTTTTTTCATTCTCTGTCTCTTTTAATTCCCAGACCCTTCTGCAGGCGGTTACTATTTGTGGTCACAGGTGACTACAAGCTGGGTCTTGTCAGTGGCTTAGAAAAAATTGAAAGTTTTAATCCATTAGTGTTTCCAAAATAAAATTAAAGTAGCAGGCCAACTTTAGCATGATTTTTAAAGTATAGAATATTCTAGAATACAACGTGGCTTGGTAGGTAAAGCTTTGCTGCATGAGCATGAACGTTGACACTGGATTCACAGAACCCATGAAAATCCAGAGGCGTAGCACCACTATGTAATTCTTGTGCTTCTAATGCAAGGTGAATAAAGTAAAGGAGGAGGAGAATTCAAGAAACAGGATAGTTAGCCTGATGCACACATTAAAAAATAAAGAACTTTGACCCAAACCATGTGGAAGGCAAAGACTAATATCTGGAATTGCCATCTGGCTTTCACACATGTACCACATGTGGGCAAATGCATGCTTACTCTCACACGCTCAATTTGGCATGCACATCATACTCACATATCATAATACACACATATGCAGAAAATAAGATCCACATTTTTTTCTGAAGAAATTTCATGATGGGCAGCTAATGTTGGTGTTCTCCATGGAGCATTATCACTATATGTAAGAAACAGTCTCCATCAAGAGGTTCTATGTTATCCTCAGGAAGGGAGAACCAAAGTCTGTTCACCTTAGATAAGAAACCAGTAACTGACCAAAGGAATGACTTCATTCATTGTTTAGAGAATTGTGAAGGATCCCAAAAACAGCTGTCTCCCCACAAAGTCCCACTCCATCATGGATGGTGGCCTCATGGAAGCTGCATCACAGAATCTCACTTTCATTAATCTTTCAGTTTCTATAGACTCTAGCATTTTCCAATACCACTGGCATCCAAAGACGTGCAGAAGGGAGAGTAATGACTGAACTTCTCACTTAGCTCCTTATAGAGAGTCTTAAAAGCTTCATTACTATTACCATGGATCTAGCTAACAGTGTATTGTTAAGTTAATTGCCATGGTAACAAAAAAGAGGAAATCTCTCAATTGGCAATAGGTCAATCATCCCATGCCTAAAGGAGAAAAGCCATAGTACAATTATAGGTAACTCTAATGCCATGTCCTTGAATTTAAGTTGTCAAAATCTCCCTCTGTGGTTCAGCATTCTCATCTATTTGGCAGAGGACCTCTCACCTAACATCACAGTACATATAACAGCAAAAGGCTAATGTCTTTGATTTAAGAAAATATTTTATCTAGGGCCAGTGACATGGCTCAGAGGACAAATGCACTTGCTGTTGTAAGAAATAAATTGTTTTGGTCAATTTTTTTTGGAAGCATGCTTAGAGCTTATCGAAGAGTCACTGATAAGCAGGAGGTGCGTGGCTGCTCTCCCCTAACTTAAGGCTGGCTAAAGCCTGCTTGCCTTAGAATTCTTCTGAGATTTGGAAATTTGCAGGCAGTTTGTTCTATGGCTGAGGCAAGGATCAGAAAGAAGGGCAGTCTCAGAACCCTGATTATTTAGTAGATAACGCTTTGCATCTGAAACCAATAACATGG
>REGO01001478.1:39044-50162 GCA_010120015.1 Rhombomys opimus | reverse complement strand
TGCTTTTACTGTTTAAGCACACAACTGGTATCCAGCTGGAATTCCTCCTGGGAACCAAACATTGAAGGGAGACGGCTGACTCCCTTAAGTTATCCTGTGACCTCAATATGTGTCCTATGGCACGTATGCACTATAACACACATGGTACAAAATAAATAGATAACATTAATAAACAATAACTACAGCAAAGATAAAGGGAAGAAGCATAGCTGAAGAGAAATCCATAGCAAACTAAATATAAAATATATATTTAGAAAATATATAAAGAAAAAATATAGCAAATTTTGAAAATTATCCTTGACTTCGCCTTTCCTGACAGTGATGATGACGACATAAATGAAATAGATTTCCACAGCAGTTCCCTTGTATGATGGTTATTCTTGATTTTCAATTTGACTATATCTGTAATGGGAAAATTCTAAAAATGAAGGACACACATGTGAGCGATTTTTGTTAATTTTAATTAGGAAGATTCCCTTCTAATTTAATCTTTGAAGTAGGAAGACTCTTCTTTAATTCAAATATTTTGAACTTTGAAAAGGTGTGCTTTAATCCAATCTGGAGGAGGGAGGACACATCTGTAATCTGGACCACACCTTCAACTAGAAGCCTATATAAGGGCATAAAAGAAGGAAGCTTTTGTTCTCTGCATGCTTAATCTTACTTCACTAGCAAGTCTGTCCCTTCACTGGCATTAAAGCCTACTTCTTCAGAATTCTAGCACTTACTGAATATCAGTGGAGACATCCAGTCTTGTGTCTTGAGCAACATCTGTATTATTGCATGTTTGTTTATAGCCATCCATGTTAGAGTAGTATGACCACAGCCTGTAAGACCCCTTTACATATATATGTGTATACATACAAACAAATATATGCAGAACATTATATGTGTATAATGAATTAGAATATATATGTACACAGACAAGTATATATATATATATATGTATTTGTGTGTGAACATATATAATATTTGTGCACACACACACACACACACACACACATATATATATATATATGTATACACAATATATATATATATTGTTACGCTAGAGAACTATGACTAATGAATCTTGTTTCTAAAAAAAATCAAGGACAACCAAGTTTCTTCTTGCGTCCGAGGTCAGACTATGGTAATCTGGATGGTTGCTGGCCAGAGTTTTTCCCAATTGAATCATTCAATCTCTACCAGTTGTGTGATCATATCAAAGTTTAGAACTTAGTAAGATAAACACCATCCTTAACTACCCCCTCATGACTGGTAATGGCGGTGGGGCTATAGGGTGTGGGTTATAAAGATAGGGGTAAGTTATTCTTGTTTTAATATATTCATGAACCCAAGTCTAGAGACAAATTTCTTGCCTATTTTTTTTTTTTGTAGATAGGTTTTTCTCTCTCTGAATAACTTCAGTAGTTTACATTGTGTTGATACTATAGCTTAATTTCTCTTTATTCAGCCTTATATATGGTTTCCAGTGTGGGTGTGTGTACATGCACACATACACAAGCACGTGTTAGCACATGCCTGTGTGTGTTTGTGCATGTGTGTGTTTGCATATGTGTGTTTGTGTGTGGTATGAGAGAGCAAGATAGAATGAGAGATCAAGAGAGAGGGAGTGGTCACAGTTAGTAAGAATATTTTTCAGAGGTGATTATTAGTGATTACTTTTTTTTTAAAGATGTTAAGAGGTTATGATTTTAGAGGCTGGAAAGAAGGCTCAGAGTTTAAGAACACTTGTTGGTTTTGCAGGTGGGTCCCAATCATGTTTCTCTCCAGTTCTATGAAACCTAACACTGTCATTTGGCCTCAGAGGGCACCAGGCATGCATTAGTATGCTTATATATACACAAGTAAAACATTCATATACATAAAATTATATATATATGTATATATATATATATATGTTGTAATAAAAAAGATGTGGTGGTTTAGATACTAAATGCCTCCCACAGGTTCATGTGTTGAAAACTGGTTCTCTGTTGATGTTATTAATAGGGACATGATCTGGAAAACGTCCTAAGTGGTAGTTGCAGGAAATAGGTCACTGAATACATGCCTACAAAGCAAACACTTTGTCCTCAGTATCCTCTTTGCTCTCTGTTTTCAGTTCCTCATGAAGTGAACAGCTTCCTTCTTAACATTCATGAACTCCAATAATTTTGACCCATCTAAAAATCTGTGACAATGTTTGAAACTTATATGCTCAAATGCCCCGTGGTACATGGCATGCACATTCAGACTTGACCATGTGAAGCCACAGAAATCCTGATTTTACTCTTGATGCTGATATAGGATGATTTCCTCATTTACTGTGACATGCTCATTTTTAAGCCTCTGTCCCGGAATGGGCTTGCAGGGAGATCTCAGGTCCAGACTCTTTTTTATTTCATCCCAATGTTTCAGTATTTACTCATTTTTTCCCTGTCTTCACTCTCTAAATCACCATGGGATGGGAATTCATCCTTGGAAAAAGAAGATGAAGAAACCACCATGACTTAGCAGGCTGAGGCTTAGAAATTAGGAGATTGTTTGCATTCCATCTTCATTACGACCTGGTGGGTGTTGTTTCTATTTTACCCAAGCCTGGCTTGCTGAACTAAATAATTAAGTAGGTTCATTAATGCAGAATTCCAGATACAGAGAAATAAACAATTGCACATGACTTCAGAATAGTAGCTTCCTCTAAGGAGTCATGATTGTTGTTTCAAGGGCAGCTCTCAGTGAATATCCTTGACTAGAAATTTATTATTAGAATTACTAACTGTACTAACTAGGTACAAGACCTTCTTTCCCATAACCCTGCTTTTCTTTAAATTTAGACTTGTTCAGTTTTTTGTTTATTAGTCAAAGTTGGAGGCTCTTTCTCTTCTTCTTTTTTTTTTTAATGAAATATTAAGCCATAAACATAACTGTGGCATCCTACAAGTGTTTGCAGCTTCTGAAACCTACAAGGTAGTTCCAACATATGCAAATTAAATTAGTTGTACCTGTGTCTTTCAGAAAAAAAATACAATATTTATGGGTTCTGCTCATTTTGATTACAACTTATTTCATTGCATTTAAAGTATGTAGAAAAGAGCTTTCCAATTAACTCAGAGATACAATGATCCAGTCTAGTGAAAAGAACATTGCAATGTAAATCTGAAAGTTTGGATTTCAGCTTCAACCCTGCCTAGAAGATAGCATGATGGTTATCTCTTTCAAAATGCAATAGTAAAGTGACCACAAGGTTTTATTGGTGGTCCATTATGAGAGAAAAATAACACAGGGAAGAAAAAAACAAACAAACACTTTATAGATCTTAGAGTATTATGAAACTGTCTTTCAGGTCCATTTTCCAGGACTTTTTGATATTTTCACTAAAATGAACAGATTTAGTTTCAAAGGCAATTTTCTGATTTTATTTGCCTTCCTAAAATACAATATATATTACGATGCTTTCTATGTTTGAAATGGTTGGTCCCTCTACAGAAAACCATGGAAATTATAAAACTGGAAATCCCATGTAAATGTAAGTTGATTGTGCTTTTGTCATGTCTCAGGTTTTGTATGGCTGGGTTATAGGGCTATTAATTCATTGTGCAATGTTTCATGACTATGAAGCAACTAATACCTTTCTTGAAACATTTAGAAATTGTGCTATCTTCACTTTTTTCAGGAGAAGGAGAAGGCAGAAAGGTCTTCAGAGTGTTAGAACCTTAAGGATTGGTGGTCAAGGGAATCACATGTATCCTTACTTTCCCACAGGCTCCCAGTTTATCAGCCTTCAACTCCAAAAGAGACCATTCTGTAAAAATTGAGTGTTCAGAACTAGTTTTTGGTTTGTTTTCTTTTAAGTTTTTTATTTGTTTGTTTTTTCGGAGTGTGAACAAAAAACATTCCCTTTTTCTGTGGTTTATTTATTTTTTCAATGGATTATGAGGTGTAAGGATTTAGAGGCACAGAGGAAACATTATTTGTGTGTTGATTTTAAAGAAAAAATTAATTTGAGCAAAAAGTGCAAAGATACTAGACAATAAAGAGACTTTTAAATAATTATATGAAAATTGTTCATAATTCTTTTTAAAGATAATATAACTTTATATCTTCCTTACTTTTTCCCCCTCCCATTGTTTAGTCCAAGCTGTGTCTGTGTCTTGGAAAGATTAGGATACTATGTGATATGCCATTTGGCAGGATATTCTCTCTCCATAGAAGATATTTGACCTGTTTCCAAGCAAACTCTGCTGTGCAACACGATCTTTCATGGTTTTGGTTTATTTGTTGGTTTTTTTTTTTTTTTATGAGTAGGCCACCATTTAATTTCCTAAACATTTTTATTGGACATTAAAGTTGTTGGCAATATTTCATTGTGTTATAAAAACTTGGGCTTTGAGCAATGTTATTTAATCTATAAAACAAGGCCAAGACAGTTTACTTCACACACTTTATTTAAGAAATGCATAAAATAAAATTTGAGGCAATTGCAATAACATATATTGGTACAAAACTTTTCATGTCATTTAGGTTTTCAAATGATTGGTCCAATGGCCTAGACCTTCATATTTGATATTTTTTGTCTCTGCATCTATGCATATGCCAATCTCTTTCAAAATACTTCAGTTTTCTTTTATTATATATATATATATATATATATATATATATATGTTTATATGTTTCTCTGATATTACTGGGTTATGTTGTCAACAACTATGCATAGATGACTTTCCTTTGTTAGGCACAGTGCTTAAGGCTAGATGTAATCAGTGCCATACTCGAGCTGGCATTCTTACATGAGACTTGTAGATCTTCATCAGTGTATCAAACAAAGTAAAGAAAATTAGTAATGCTTAGAGAATGAACTTAATGAGGAGTCTAGCTTATTGTTATATTGTTCTTGTGCAATGTATACAATTTATCCTTGATTATTCACATGCTGATTTCTCTACCCCACTATCTGGTTTCAATCCAGACATTGCATTTGATGCTTATTCTAAGCACTACCTATTTCAAGTCTGTGTAAACATACCACCATTTGTTCTCTGTATTGCCGATAAAACAATCAGCCATTACTGAGCAATGGAGAGAACAGGGTGGGACATCCTGGTCCAGACAGGAGGAGAAAGAAGTGAGTAGTGGGAGAGAGATCTGAGAGGAGAAGCCTTGGAAACAGCAGAAGAGATGAAACTGGACTTAAGATATGACTAAAAGAGAGTATAATGTAGGAAATCTGAATGGGAGGAAGCTATGCAGGCTTTGCTCAGCATTGTGCTCTAGGTTAATTAAATAAATCCTAGTCTCTGTGTGGTGATTTGGGTATGCAGTTGGTTTAGGAATAACTGTGATTTAACTAAAAGGTAACATTAAATATTAATAATCAACAATACTCTTGTCTGCTCTTCTGAGTGAAGGTTTCAGCCTCTTCCCTAAGGTCATCCTTATTGTTAGCTTCTTCAGAACTGTAAATTTAGTATGTTGTCCTATATTATATGGCTAATAACCACTTATATGTGACTGTATACCACATGTGTCTCCCTGGGTTACCTCACTCAGGATGATCATTTCTAGGTCCCACCATTTGCCTGCAAATTTTATGATTTTCTTGTTTTTAATTGCTGAGTAGTAATCCATTACATAAATGTACCACAATTTCTATATCCATTCCTTGTTTAAGGGACATCTAGGTTATTTCCAGATTCTGGCTATTACAAATAAAGCTGCTATGAACACAGTTGAGCAGATGTTCTTATTGAATGATGAGGCATCTGTTCAGTATATGCTCAGGAGTGGTATACCTGGATCTCAAAGTAGCACTATTCCTAATTTTTTGAGAGAGCACCAGATTCATTTCCAAAGTGGTTGTATAATGTGACCCACCAAATTTTACCAGTGAGCTCCTTAAGTTAATAAACACCCACAGCAAAGTGGCTGGATACAAAATTAACTCAAAAAGTCTCACGTCCTCCTGTATATAAAAGGCGAATGGGCTGAGAAAGAAAATTAGAGAAACACCTGGCTTTCATAATAGCCAGAAATAACATAAAGTACCTTGGTGTAACTCTAACCAACCAAATGAAAGATCTGTATTAAAAACAAAACAAAACAAAACAAAACAAAACAAAAGAAAACAAAAAGCTTCAAGTCTCTAAAGAAAGAAATTGAAGATATCAGAAGATGCAAAGATTTCCCATGCTCATGGCTCAGTAGGAGTAACATAGTGAAAATGACCATCCTACAAAGAGCAATCTACAAATTCAATGCAATTCCCATCAAATTACCAGCACAATTTTTGACAGCCCTTGAAAGAACAATTCTCAGTTTCATATACACAAACAAAAAACCCAGAATAGTTAAAACAATACTGTACAATAAAAGATCTTCTGGACGTATCTCCATCCCTGATCTCAAGCTGTATTATAGATCAACAGTAATGAAAACTTGGTACTGGGATAGAAACAAACTGGTAGATCAATGGAATTGAATTGAAGCCCCAGAAATAGACCTTCACCCCTACAGAAACTTCATTTTTGACAAAGAAGACAAAATCATACAATGGAAAAAAATAGCATCTTCAATAAATGGTGCTGGTCTAACTGGATGTCTACATGTAGAAAATGCAAATAGTCCCATATTTATCACCCTGTACAAAAGTAAAGTCCAAGTGGATCAAATACCTCAACATAAAACCAGACACACTAAACCTGTTAGAAGAAAATGTGGGGAAGATCTTTGAACTCATTGTCACTGGAGACAACTTCCTGAACAGAACACCAACAGCACAGGCTTTTAAGATTAACAATCAATAAAAATGGGATGACATGAAACTGAAAAGCTTCTGTAAACCAATCGACAGTGTCATCAGAACAAAGTGACAGCCTACATACTGTGAAAGGATCTTCACTAACCCCATATCTGACAGAGGGCAAATATCCAGAATATATAAAGAACTCAAGAATTTAAACACCAACAAACCAAGCAATCCAATTAAAAAACAGAGCTAAACAGAGACTTCTCAACAGGGAAATATTGAATGGCAGAGAAACACCTAAAGACATGATCAATGTCCTTAGTCATCTGGGAAATGCAAATCAAAATGACACTAAGTTTACACCTAACATTTTTCAGAATGGCTAAAATAAAAAACTCAAAGTATGGCACATGCTGGAGAGATTGTAGAGGAAGGGGTACCCTCCTCCACTGTTGGTAGGAATGTAACCTTGTAAAACTTTATTCTTGAGCTAGCTCCTCTCTATGCCTATAGCTTTCCACAAAAAATGCCTTATGCTCCTGACATCTCCTATATCCTGGGACATCCATTGCAAGTTGAGTTTCACCTTCACGGCTTCCTAAAATGACTTCTTGGGTTCTCCTTGAAGGAAAACCTTGACTGGTCTCAGAAACTTTCTGAAATCTTGGTGTAGGCCTCCATGACACCAGAGCTTGCATTTACATATGCCTGAAAAGCCACATGAATGACCTCACTGACTGACAGGTGTTTTTACTTCTCATTGACATGGGAAACTCGATTGAGCATCCCTGCAGGTGGTTGTTCGCAGGGATAGGAGTCCCTCAGCAATATTCTCAGTGCATGCTCTCCTCTCAAATGGACTTTTATTTTCAAAGGCTGGAGCCATGATGGGTAGTATCTTGAACTTAGGGCATGTTGCTTATTGGCTTAGGGCAGAATGGTAATTTTGTCTTTAGTGGGGCTAATCTCTTTAATAATTACAGCAGCTTTCTCTGTGCTTTACTCCTCTGAAGTTGTTAACTTTTCATGTTCATTTCTTCCCGAAACTGTACTATTTGTTCACGTATTTCTGCTCCACCTCACTATAAATCTGAATAAATACACAGTGTCCTAGATATTATGCTACCCTGAATTTTCTTTGACTGACACTACTGAATTGAGTCTGACTTAAAAGTTTTCAAGGCTTGTGTAAAACAGCCAGATTTTTACCAAAATTCTGTTTGCCTCTATCCCAAAAGCATCCTTGTTCCCTCTGAAAACCCACGGTCAAAATTTTACTCTTGATATTTCCATTACCATTTGGTTTTCTGAATTTCTACCAGAGTGCACCTCTATGTTCCACTTGTACACCATTGGTCCTAATCCTCAGATTCCTTAGCATTCCTTGTACAAATCAGTTCCAGAGGCCCATGAACCACATGGTCAGAACCACAGCACTACCTCACTTCTCAGAATAAATTCTCTGTATTAGTTACTTTTACACAACTGTGCCAACATTCCTGACAGAAAGAAAATCAGGGAAGAAGTATTTACTTAGTCCCAGCCACAGATGGTCTGCCCTCATTAACGCTGCAATCCCTGTAGGTTTTCCTATTATTACTATATTATTAATTATAAATATACTATATTAATTAATTATAAATACATGTATGTTTTGCCTACATGTATCTCTGTGCACTACATGCATGCCTGCTGTCCTGAGAAGCCAGAAAAAGGTATCAGATCCTCTAGAACTGGAATATTGGTGTCTGTGAGCTGCCATGTGGGTGGTAGGAATTAAACTGAAGTCCTTTTCGAGGAGCAGCTAATGCTCGTAACTACTGGGCCAACTCTCTAACACCAAATCCAGAGACTCTGATAACCTCTCTTGCCTCTGAGGACACCACCATTACTCTTCCGGTATTAGTTACACCTCTTTGGAGACAGTCTCAAGTTCAGAGGTGTGTTTTCTGGATTGTTGTAAATTCAGTCAAGTAACAGTCATGCCATGTGCAATTATTTCATATTTATTCTCCCCATATAATTTTAAAGAGCAATATTTAGACCATTTTGAATTTTATCATCATATTCATCTTAAAATCATCCCTACCGTAAAGCTTTATTTCAAATCGTGTCTGTAGACTTTTGTTCTGTGATTTAATCATTTACAGTTTTCTTTGTTGATTAAAATACATATTCAAGAACACATTCTTTTAGGCTATTGGGAAACTAGTTGTGGTTTATTTTGAGTCTTTGAATAATTAAGACTATTTTTATCCCTCTGATTCCTAATACCACATCAATAAGCTACATTTTGAAGCACATGAGTTTGTAAGACAGCTCAAGTATTAATTTCACATTTAAAGATAGCATAGTTTATGAAGGTTTGTAATCTTTAACTTTTTCTTCAGAGTGCCATTAAATTTTTAATCTAAAATTTAGTCTTATTTTCTTCATCATCATATATCAATGTGTAATACGCATATCATACATAAATGTATAATTTCAATAACAGCTTTCATTATTTTTTTCTAGTTATTAATTGATATAGCTATTATAATTGCATATTGTTTCATATGGTTTGAGTATGTTGAGCCAGTTCACTTCAAACATTTTTTATAGTTCATTTTCATTAATAAAACTGAGAAAAGTACTTTGAAAATTACATATTTATTTAACAGTAATGCAAGCAGCATTATTAGCTCACATGCTAAGCCGCAAAAGCCACAGATTGTTCCCAAATACTTTAGAGAAATAATTGAAATCAATGTGCTCTGCTGTTCTTTCTGCCTTCAAAATCTCTGCCTATTCCTTGTCTTTATGACTGTCCTTTTGAGCATGTAAGGAACAACTGCATCTGACTTGTCTACCACTGTGCCCATGTCACCGTGCGTGGTGTCTTACATCATGTAGACATTCAGTACATGTGTGTGGAAGGACTAAGTGGAGGAAAAGACACTCATGACTGTGCTACATTTTTTATCATATAATCAGGTGTCTATAGGAAACAATTTCTTAGTCTTACGGCTTTTATTGCAGATCAGTGAATATGGGAGCTTCTTCTTTCTCATACTCATGATCCTTTAGAATGTTGCCACACAGAGCTCAGACTTCCATGTCTTCTCTGTGTAGGCTGTCACAGGAGCAAGTTAGGTGACAGGGTGGAAAGGGAGACATATTACAAGTCAACATTTCCAAACAAGTTGACCATATTTATTTTGGTTGTTTGTCTGTTTACATACACACAAGGAAATGATAGAGTAATGTTCTACTCTATCATTACCTATTTAAGGTAATATTCTTGGTAAATGTACTATTTGACTTACATAAACAGAGGCATACAAGCAGTTATGTTATCTTTGGTGTTCTGGAGGCAAGGAGGCTTCCAGTTGTGAATACTAGTGACATAGAAGGACATTTTAAGTGAATGCAAATTTAAGTTAATGTTTGCATGCATAACACAGAAGATTTTTAATAGGGAATAAATATACATGTTTAGCTATCACAGGGTTAAAATTTAATATTTTGGCTGTTATCTCAAAATATTTTAAGGACTATAAGATCCCACAGTATAGGATGGAAAGTGGACCTAGAACAAAATGATATTCTGGGAAAATAACAGCTTCTCTTCTCTCTCTCTCTCTCTCTCTTGCACAGCATTACTGACAAACATGGTCTTTGTGACACTGTAATACAGTGTCCTCCAGATGGCACATCTAGAGTCTGGGATAATTTATTCCCTCGAACCTTGCAAATGTGTCTAATAAGCTTCATTTTTTAAAAGTGACAGACCAAGTATACAGAAATGAATAACAAGCATTTCAGAAATAGCTTTATTATAAAAACTTGCAAATAAAAAAACATACATAGAAATTAACTGACTGTAAGTCTATGTATTTCAATGAAATTTTATGCATTTACAACAACCACGAGGAAACCACGGTTTCATACCAGATTTTAAACTTTCACTATCAAATATATTTTAAAGCATTTATCCAACACTAAATATTAGCTTGTTTTAAAAGCTGATTTGTTACTTTCTGTCTTTATTATGATTCATGTCACAGTGAGCTTTTTAAGACAATTAGTTTCATACTACACACTATTGGTTTTTAAATCTCTAACAATCAAAATCTAGCTAATGCCACTCAGTCTGTCAGTTCTCTTTAAAGGATGTTCTTACTGATGTACAAGCCATAAACAGCGCTAGAGTAATGCATTGCATTCCTACAGAAAACCTAGGCAAGCCACTCTTTTTTTTTTTTTTTTTTTTCTGTTAGGACACATTTTATTGACTTTTTTTCCAGTTGTGTTTGATTCTTTTTTTAATTTTTTTTATCAGTTACATTTTATTAATTCTGTATCCCAGCCGTGCCCCGAACCCTCGTTCCCTCCCAGTCCCTCCCTCCCTC